>JAPYZI010002978.1:0-38413 GCA_030523105.1 Ophioninae sp. A BG-2022a | reverse complement strand
AGTGTTCGACTACCCCGGCCACTTTTCCGGAATCTCAAAAATCACGAAATTTGAAGGTCGTAGAGTGAGCTTCTTATATACTATACAGATTTAATGGGTGTGTTTGGATAAGGTTTTTCCTTAACTTAAATAATGACGTTAGATTCATATTGATATCTCGTATGGTTTTCCCGGAAAGTATATATCACTTATGTGTATGTGAGTATCGGTTGACACGCGTACATGTACGTGTGTGTTTTCGTTGGGACGAAACTACGCGCGTCTTTTCTCCACGCAGCGCTCGTAACGAATCCATACGTATATAAACAAACACGCGGCCATGCTCAGCGCTCGGCAATTGTCCTGCGACGATTCTTCGCCCGAAAAATCGAGAGTTCACGGCCGAATTCGCGTGGGGGGCGCGCCATCCGCGCCATCCGTCGGTAGTTACTCGCAGCGCAAAATCCCAAAATTGTCATTACCGACGTAACGAGGTGCCGCGTCAAAAGTTTCCAACGTGTTCGTCATTCGTAATCTCGATATTTATCTCAGATATTTATCGAGAATACGAAAAATTAAATAGTAATAATACACCCTATTCAACCCTGTTTTAAAAAAAAAGTGACGAAAGTGCAAAATTGAATTAAATTCAATTCGATCTGAATACTAAAATTATAATTGAATCAGTGATTACATAAATTAGAAATTGAGTCAGATGAGATTCGATTAAATAAGTTCAATCGGATGATTAACCGGGAGCTGATACTAGTATTTGCTCCTCTACACTCTTGGACAAATATCGATACCTAATTTATAAAATACCACTCGAACTAGAATAAAAAGTATCCGATGTGTTATTCAAGGGTATACTCTAGCCATGTGCCAAATTTCATCGAAATTGGTTAAACCATTTTGGTATGATAGACTAACAAACATCCACACATCCAAACTTTCTCATTGATGATATTAGTAAGATAACAATACATACACGTACATATGCATGCAAGCTGTCCGTGTGACTTTAAAAGCCACAGGAATCGTTAAAATTGATGGATGCTGATGATACAACAGACGGCAGAAGGTGGAAAAATCCACTCCGATCGATCATCCATTACCAGGTGCTGGCCCAGATAAATATTAAAGTGAGAGGTCGTACGACATTTTCGGTCTCTCGAAATATCTACGACGCAGCCGATATTACGTACTCCGCATGGCAACTTGATATACACAATACGTTCCTACTTTTGCAATTGACAACCAACTTTTGAAACTAGAACAAAAACAAACTTGATTCTAATTATTATTAGAAGCGAAAAATTAACATTTGTCACTATTTATTCCAGATTAAAATAGCTATTTGTCCACTTCGAAATTTTGAAAGCACTATTCTCTGAATCGTCTTAACCAATCGGTATGAAATTTGTTGTGTGCATTAAAGACGATGGCACCGAGGGCCTCCTGCTCGCCATTTTGGTTAAAAGTGCTTCAATCCTTGAGAAATCGCTACGAGAAACTAAGAACACGCCTTCGTCCACTTCGAAATTTTGAAACCACTAATCTTTCAAACGGCTGAACCGATCGTTACGAAATTTGTTGTGTGCATTCAGGACGATGGCACCGAAGCATTCCCGGTCGGCAATTTGAATAAAAACGTTTAATAATTGAAAAATCGCGGTTTTTTAAATTTCAACTACCTCTGTCTCCCTCGTGTGTCACGTGGTACGATGTTCTCCATGCTCTTAACAAGAATAAATTTGTTGGGAGTGACGCAATAAAAAGTGAACGTCATAGGAACTGCGTCAGGAGAAAGGAAAAGGGAATATACAGAGGGAATGAAATGAGATCTAAAGTGATGAAATTGAAAGACCAACGGATAACGAACATGTCAGACTAATTCTGATTAAGCAAGTTATAGACTCAATACCGTGTGCTTGGCAATCGAGAGACAAAGAGCTCTTCCAAGGCGCGTATAATAGGCAGCCGTATCGGCGGAAATCTCGTACTGGCGGCACAGAGATTCTATATGGGGCGGATGGACGAAGGATTGAACCAGTTAATTCATCGCCGTGAACTCCCGCACAGAGAGAGAGAGAGAGTCCATTTCGGGTCACATAGGAAACACAATCAGATTCTCTCTTCCTCGTTCCCTTTCTCATTCGCTGGCGCCATCTTTGTCTTCCTCGCACTTCATTCGCACATCTGTGCAGTTACTCTACACGCTTTGCCGAGAGTTCAGTTAGTTCTGGTTGCGGACTAACGAAAGCACAGCGTGTGTAAGCACCTTGTGTTCTCTGTGCACCATTCCTGTCCGAGCTTCGACGATGCCTTGTCAACCCCAGGGACATCCAAGACCAACAGCCTTCTTGTTGCTTCCTCTCTCTCTCTCTCTCTCTTTCTCTTTCTCTTTCTCTCTCTCTCTCTCTCCATTCTCCCCTCGCATAAACACCCGATCACGGTCAACTCAAAGACCCATAGGAACTTGACTGAACGCATGTCTGGATCCGAGTAATCTTTGATCGCGTTTGATCAGCAAATGATGCAAATCGTCAACCTTCGGATTCCCATCTCCATCGACCAGCGAATATGTGGGGTGGAGATCCCGCATATGTATTTGTATACATAAAGTATCACAGGTCAAGCATATTTGACCTTGAGGTACTACGAGTACAGACGGTACGAATAGACGTCGTGATCATTGATGATTTATCCTGGTATCATAACGACCTTATCTGGGAATTCCGAAAATACGACATTTCCGAATACTTCAACGCCTAAACTGACGGTGAGGGTGATTTATGTAATGAGTTTTCTTGAGTATACCTAGACAAATCCAAACAAACCCAAACAACCTCATAACTTATGGAAATAATTAAAGTTTTTTGGGTTGTTTACTTTTGTTTCGATTTATTTAGGTTTGTTCGGGTATATTCTAGAATTAAAATGGATTTAAAGTAGAAAATAAAAATGAAATAAAAATACAATTAAAAATATCAGCTTCCGCCGGCTAAATATCACTAGTGGTGATTGATTACAGTAATTTATAACAAAAAATAAATCTCCCACAAAAATTGCATTGGAATCCCACTTTTGCATAATTACCAAAAGTTTTTCCGGGCTTTATAAATCGTGAGACCTTTTTATCAATAATTAAAAATTGCGTTCTCAATCGGGTTTAGTATCACGACGCATAAGAATATTTAGTGCACACGTTACGTGGAAAGAACCGTGAAAAGGAAGGAACAGAAATAAATCAACGCGATCGAAATGGAATTGTTGAAAATCCGGATGAAAAAAAAGGTTAACCGGTCGTCGTATGAAACAATAGGTCGACCTTAACTGTGATGGAACGGTGGCTTTATAATTTTTATTCACGGCCTGTTCAAGACTAACAGTCGCATAATTATTTTCCTTCGAGATTTCTCATTGTCTGGTAAATGAAGGACCGAGTCTCGGTGCGCGCATCTGTCCCCGTTCCATATTACCCGACAGTGCTAGTGGGGAAGATAGAGAACGGGATGGGAAGACCGAGGCAGAGGTCGAGCCCTGTGCCGACCGGAAGTGGTGCCAGCTGAGACCCCGGAACCAAGATGGCGGATACAACGCCTGAGAGGAAAAGAGAATCCCCCTTAACTGCTGGCGAATTCACGTTATCTCCAACCGTCCGATTCACCATTTCGCTCTGGACCATCGAATTTCCAACAAGCTTCTTTCAACGTCACCATCCCTCCTAACCCCAGAACTCTACCTAACTAGACATGTTTTATTTATTCTTCCACCGTTTTATCATTACCCGACAGATTTTAACATCACGTATTCAATGCTTCATAAATATTTCATCATTTTAACTATGGAATTATTTAATAATTTATGCTACCGGAAAATTAACAAAAAAAAAAAAAAATCTTTATCCGTTATTCACTAGCCAGGAGTTTAATGAACCCAGAAAAGATAGAGGTCTCTTCGTAGCTCTTGATTTCTCGTTCTGTACGTTCACTTTTATTTCATTAACGTTTTCAGCTGCAGTTACAATTAATAGGACACGAACGTATTTCAACTTACGAATACGTTCGAAAAATCAATATCGAGATAGAAACTAATTTACAGAGTTTGTAAGGAAACACAATCCTTCAACTTTATCTTTCTAGGCTGCTTGGGGCATCCAGTTTATTTGGGTTTTCATGTGCCTCGAAGGTTCGAAAAATTAGGCCAAATAGCTTTTTGAAATATCGATTCGTTTGAAAAAAATATAGAAACGGCTGGAGCATGTAATATGTATATATATATGTATATAGATACAGAACTATATATGCCAGGAAGCGTTCCGGATTCGCTGGAGAAACTTGCAGAAATGAGCTTTTCGTTTGATCGATACTTGGCTGACTTCTCTTTTTCAAGGCTATCTCGTGCCACACTCGGACCAAGCAGTTGCTTTCCACCAACTGACATTTGTACACATCGGTTTTATTTTTTATTTTTCAATCTTCTGAAAACCGACATTTACAGTACTGGCGTTTTTGTGAAATTGAATTCGAAGAAATCCTGACGCGATGTCTGACACGAGGCGACATAAAAAAATCATCGGAGTGAAACACAACATGCGTTTGGTGACGAAAACAAAGTAAGAAATTTCTGTTTTACTTAAAAAAAAAAAACATTCTTTTTTAAAAACCCATCATTTAGTTAAAATAACAAACCAAAGCCCAAAACCCATTTTTTAAAATCCTGGCAAATTTAATATTTACTATCACGAACTTTCCCCGCATTGACTCGATTTTTGATCTCTCGTTTATTCAAATTTCGCGATAATTGGAGTATGACTGGATGGACCATCGGGTCGAAAATTAGTCCAAATCGGAAGATTTACAAGTCTAGATCACGTAGTAAATGTTTAGTGTTATAAATATATAATTTAATAGTAAATAATCCCTAAAGCATATTAATTTGACAATTGTAATTAATTTTTTGTCAAATTTAAAGATTGGCACGTACTTGATCGTGATTTTATCTTCCAGAATCATTTGTATTTCTTTTTCGGACAATTACAGCGTGAGGGAGGACTCCAGCAGTATGGAAATTTAAAAAAAATCTTCTTCTAAACATTAATGTAGACGATGGGCAATTTGCAGTTAAAAAAAGTGTATATATTTTTTTCGAACAATTAAAATATGAAGCAAAACTCATCTAAATATCGAAATGTGTATTCTTTCTATAAAAAAAACAATCATAAGCAATGCACAATTTTCGACCTTGTACATTTCTGTCTTAAATCGTACAATCAAAAATTAGTTTGATTCTGGCAGGAGTCCTACTTCCGAATATCAACCTAATTTTTTAATATCCATCCAGTACTTCCTCAGTGTTCGCGAAAAGTGGAGTAATTAACAATTCGAAAAATCCATTAATCGACAGATGGAACTTACCGTTCGGTGACTCCAAACGTTATTGGAACGATGTATGCAAAGAAATCGAATCGAAAGTATCGACAACGGTAAGAAATCCATTGTTCCCAAACACCACCTCATATCCGTCTTCATCCCATTCCACGATTCGTTGCTCTACTGCGAACAGTGCAAACCGCGAAAATTCGAAAATCAATGACTCAACACATCGGCAATTCGTGAGTAAAATTAAGGACGATACGGTTTCTCCATCAAACATGAAAACACCAACGAGTTCATCGTCTTCTCCAAATTCCGTAATTACTGCAAACGTATGTCCCAGAAACGTAACGATTTCGACAGATTCAATCAAGCACTTCGTTGAGCCACCTCAAAATTTCATGAATCGTCAAGAACGAATGAAATTATCGATAATTAATAAATTCGTAAATAATTTCTTATCACATATACGTCCAGGTATGAGCGAAAGTACAGATAAAGCGGACCTGTCAGCTTCATTGCAAAAAATATCTAGTGATAAAACATCAAATCACTCAAAGCTCGTCAATAATTCACCTATTAGAAAAAAGGTAATGGATGAAAGAACAGAAGATTATGAAACATCTGGAAAAGCCAGTATTAACAAAACACCAGTAGTTTATCAAAGCAACCTTGATGGTATGATAAAAAAAAACACGAACGAAAATAATAAAAAAATCATGAGGACGAAGCCTAAAAGAACGAGAGCACCAAGTTTAAGCGTTGCCAGTGCTGTACCGAGTTTTGGGAAAGTCGTTATCTCCATTGACGATGTAGATTCGATCGATAACGAAGAAAAGCACGAGAAACCGAGAGATGCGATTGACCGAGTAACATCGAGCCATTGCCATAGAACGATCGAGTCTGATGAACCCCAACTTCATAATGAAACGAGAATACGAGAGTTTTTAAAAGTTCCTCAGATGAAACGAAGTGGAAATGCTTTCTATCCTGTTAACAAAGAAGCTGAAAATTGGCATAAAAACGAATCCAATGAAGGCCAATTGAAAAAAGTAGATTCTACGTTTGAACGAGTGGAGAAAAATCGAGTTGGAGAAAAGGAATATTCTGGCTGACCCAAACGATCGATAGTTCACGTATTTCGTGCCTTGAGAACGATGAGGACTAAATTGAGGGCGAAAGCTCGTACCGAAACAGAAGCTAATCACTTTATTGCCGCACCTCTTGAGATTTATTCACCCAATTCAAGATTGTCAATTTGTAGCGAGGATCAAATGGATTTTGCGAACGCTGATTTCACGACGTCTACGTCGGACCAAGATGACGATGAAGTCATGAAAGAAAGAGAGGAGAACGAGAGGAAATCAAAGGAAGAGGTTGATAGAGTGTCAAACGGATCCTCGTACGAGAGTGTTCGCCAAAGATTGATGGAAAACACTGATCCCCATTTATTCAAGGATTCGCAACGCGACAACGAGAGTACCTACATCGACACAGGTGACGCTTGGAAACCGTCGGGAAACGATCCTTCGTATTTCTTTACCAATTGGGCCACCAGCAGAAACGTGGTTGTCAAGAAGAACCAAAATAATAAAACAGTTAATAAACGTTTCATCGGGATACCGATGGTGGATCGTATATATCCGAGAACGAAGTCTGATAAGTGTTTGGCTTGTATGTGCCAATCACTCGCGGATGTCAATCATCCACCCAGGCGGAAAATACCGGAAGCATTATCGAACGACAACATTTTGAATTATTCAGCCTTAGGTGATAAAAATCAAACCTCCACAATTCTGAACGTTGCATCGTCAACTCCGACTCCGTTAGAACAATGCTGTATGAATTCGTATCAAGAGCATTTATTGAATGAGAAAATATTCGGACAATCAATCAATTCGGCCAAATCATTGATCGCTGAATCGCCGAAACATCAAGATTTAGCAACGGATTTGACAAGGTCTAGGACACTGATCGAAGAGTCTGGCTCTGATCAATCAAAAACTATCTCACGTGCTACCAGCCATCGTCAAACCCGGTCCATCCCGAAATCCACATCGAAAACTTCAATAACTACAAAATCGTTATTGACTCAACGATCCAAATCGCTATCCGATCAAGACGATTCGGATCAGGGATCCGTAGATAGCGTTCTCAATGAGGAACAAATCGGCGGTGATGCAATCTCGAAAAATCTTGCACCTTGCCATATGCCTATTAATCTAAAACCTAGTTTAGCACCGCTGAATGCTTTGAGAAACAAGACGTCTCGTTCTATCAGATCTCGAGTGGCTTCAGCTGAGAAATCTGGGGATTCTGCCAGTGAAGACGACAGTGATAGTGACAAAGATGATAATATTGGAAGACAAACGTTGAACGAAGCAAAGAGGAAGCCAATAGCTTTGGGCAGCCCTAGAAGTGAAAAAGACCCTGAAAGAAAAGACGCGAAATCAAAAATTGATTTTACCTCGAGTCAATCTGTAAATACAAACGGAGCACTATTGGGCGTTGAGACTCAAGAAATAATAACGGGGAAATCCAATATTAGCAACGATGTGAAAAACGATAAATACGACGATTCTACGATTATTTCGGATCAGGAAATCATTGAAATATTGAAAATGTTGATGGAGGCCGATACGACGAATATCGCGATTTTCGAAATTCTCGCGAACGAATATTGCCGTCGTTTATCGATAAAACTGTACGGAAAAAACGATTCACCACATTTTCCAAATATCGATAAAAACGAGAAAAAAGTGATGAAATTAGTGACACTGCTCGCAGAATCAAAGAGTTATTTGAATCGTGGAAAGCGAGCTTGTAACGTGTCTGACCTTTCGTCCTATTCCGGTAAGCCAAATTTGTGCAATCGGCGTCAACTCAGACGTATCCTACCCCTTAAATCCTACAATCTCGTTGCACCTGTATTGGGAATGGCGGAGTGGTATCCGACACGAAAAAAGAACAATCTGGAAGCATCCTCGAAACGAAAATCACGGAGAGACCATGAAAAATCTCGAGAAGACGAAATTGACCCGACTGTGAGTTACATCTATGAAATTAGAATGACACATTATTATTTATTATCGATTTATAAATATTACAGGTCGATCCATCATCAAAGTTAGATCAGAAAGTACTATTCGGAAAAGGCTGGAAAGACGATAAACCAAAGTTAAACCCGTACTCCCTTTTTCTGAGGAAACCAAATCGAAAAGTACGCATATCCAATTGGGATGGCAAATCCATTTCCTAATACTTGATAAATTCTCGAAGAAGTATTTCAAAAATATCCTTTAATTACTAATTAAATCGAAATCGTAATTTTTTGGGCAATTATGCAGAAATAGGGCTCAATTTTGGCGGGAGATTTTTTTTTACCATAATTTTTTCAACTTGTCACTACTAGTGATATTTAGCCGGCGCATTTTTGACTCCACTTTAATTCCATTTTAAGAATATAGAAATAATTAAGGTTGTTTGTGTTTATTTGGGTATATTCTGGATCTAAAATGTAACTAAAATGGAATTAAAAATGTCTGCCTCCGTCGGTAAAATATCACTAGTGGTGTCGAATCAAAGTAATTTATGGCAAAAAAAAAGAATTCCCACCAAAATTGAGGTGAAGCCTTACTTTTGCATAATTACCATTTTTTGGTGTAACAGCTCCTCTCCTTCCAGAATTTTCGGTTTTTTGCCTACATGCGAGAAAAGTGTGATTTCAGGCGGTTACTTGGCGTCCTCTGACAGAGCGTGATCTGGAGGGTTACGATCCTGAGGCAACACTTAAAAAACGAGCCGCCAAGATTACCGACAATATATGCGAGGAGTTTTGCCAATGGTTGAAAAGTTTGGGAACTAATACCGATCGTACGAATCCTATCGACACGGAAGTTCTGAAGGACATGTTTGAGACAGATTTCACAGCAGAAGTTTGCAGTACCATGCAGGTATAAAATCGCTGCGAATTATTTAAAATTATCGACTGCGATAACCGCGAAACTTTTTTACCATTAAAATCGTCGATAAGCTAGGAAGGTACTGTAGCGTCCGTTGGCCATGTCGCAATCTGCAATTCTCAACTTCCCTATCGTTAAGGCTGTTGGAAGAGAAGGATTGTGAGATAATAATTTCAGGTCGCTATCAAAGAGATGCCAATGGTACCGACTGCGGTAGCTATTGCCAGAAATTGTCCAAATGCCAGTGAGCTAGCGCTAACTCGAAAACTCTTAACGATCGACGCCGAAGCTGAAACGAGACCGAAAAAAACTATTGGCTTCGGTACCTCCTTACCGACGGATTTAAGATTCGTATCACCAAAGAATAAAGTCGAAAATAAATGGCTCCGGTGCAAATATGTGCCTCAAGAATTGGAAAGCATGGAAACAGTTTGGAAGGACATTACGCATCTCGACAGTGTCAAAGGTTTCGTCAAATGGCTCAGAGCAAATCCTCAGGTTAGTCAAAAACGTATACCCACACGATGAAAAATCCCATCGTAGAAGATTTTAGAAAAATAGTAACTTTGTTCAACAGCAAATAAACAAATCAACGTTATTGAATCGGTAAACTTTTCTTTAAAGATTTAATTCTAAATAAATCTTTAAAAAAGGTATTACTGAATAGATTTTTAAAAAACAGTCAACATTTTTTATAATTTGTGGAATAATAGTTTTTGAAAGAATAATTACTTTAGAATTGATTATTTAATATTTTAGTACTTATAAATATTATTACTTTACAATTTCTTTAACATTTTTATAATAATTACTAAAATTACTAAAAAATAAAAAAGTTTAAAGTAATTATTCCAAAGATCTAAATTAATTCTAAAGTAACTGTAAAAGTACTTTTTAGAACTTCTTTAATAGAATTTCGATGGTGGATGGAAAATAAAACAGTGTGAAATGCCACGAGAAGATTCTCGATTTTTGATGACCGCGTAACTTTACAGGTAAAACGGCCAAAAGGGTTGGAAACCGTGATTGGCTCCAGGCAAACCGTTGGATCAAAAAAATCAGCTGCCGATGATTACAAACATCTGGAACTTGAACTCGATCAAATACAGAGTCTTAAGGTGGTCCAAGATGCTTCAAACTCTTACTAAGTACAAATGTTCTTTTTTTTTTCTTTTTCGTTTTCTTATTGCCCATTGACTGGTAACGATCCTTGTGACGTTCAGCGTGTATTCAGTGAAAAATACACACAAAAGAATTTATCGCCACGAGAAAAAAAGAAAAAAAAAAACAGATGGGGCGATGAAACCTTGAGTATCGCGTAAATGAGGACAGCGCCGTGGATAAAATGTCAGGAAGCGTGCAACGGATCTCTGGACGTGACAGAGATATCTCCGCGCTTCCGTCGCGTCCAGAGACAAGACTTTTTCTCCTTTCTCGTATATTTTACAGGAAATCTCAAATTGAAGCGTAACACCGAGAGAAGCATTTACTTTAACAGCAACACTTCCTATCGTTGGCTAATTTAAGCTTCGAATAGTTACGCCCTTATGTAAACAAGAAAATAATTGCACAATTTCGAATATTCGAGCTCATTAAAAGCAGCATAAGAAACGGTTATCTATAAATCGTGAATTTTTTATTTATGTACTATAAACTTTAGACAATAGAGAATCCAACTCGCCGTGCTTGGAGTTTTTTTTTACATTTTCAAATTTGTTTTTTTCATTTTTAAATCAATTTGACATTTTCAAGTGTTTTTTTTTTTCATTTTCAAACCAATTTGACATGTTTTAATGATTTCTTTCATTTTAAAGACATTTTGACATTTCCAAATGTTTTTTAATTTTTTTTTCAATACCGATTTGACGTTTTCAAATCAATTTGAAAATGTCAAATTTATTAGTTTTCTAAATACTCTTCAAAACTTGAAAAAATTACGCCATTCTATATAAATAATAATTGCACAAATATAACATATTAGAGCTCAGTAAAAACTAAAGAAAAAATGTTTATACGAAAATCTTGGACTTTTGTTTTAAAGTCAATAAATAATAGGAAAAATGAAAGCCAACTTCGCATGTTTGAAGTTTATAAAAGATAGCAGTTAATTGTTTTTGTTTGTTTTATAAATCCTGTTTATACTCTTATCATATTTATATATTAACAGTATTTCAAAAAATTTTACGAGATAAATGACCAGGGTGCTGCACACCTCGAAAAAAAAAAAAAAAAAAAAAAACTATTTTCAGTTTTCCAAAGTAATACAGTTTTCCAAAGATTGCTGATCAATGAATTGTCTAAAAAAAAAATGGTATAATTTATAATTTTTGTATCGAATAAATCGAAGCTTCGAATTCCTTGAATATTTTTTACTACGCTCCGGTGCAACTATTGACGATTGCTTCTCAATGTACGGCATAGTTCTCTTTCATGTTCGTACATTTGTACAACACTGGACAGAACAAAGTACCCAAAGTGTAGGGCAAACTAAATGGTGAGGTGCGTACTTTATTTTGTCCAGTTTGGCGCATTTACATATATATATATATATATGTATACGTCTTTATACATGACACGAAAGCTGACAATACATGAACCAACGAATATTCAAGCAACTTTGTTTGGGATCCGTTTGTCTTTCATCTATTGATCGAAGAGGTCTCTTGCACACTCCGAGTTGATAGTTGAATGGTGCCTACAGACAATCGGTCGCTTTGCAAACAATTAACAGAACAGATACACGCATACAATATGGTAGCTATCTTGGGTGTTCTATAGTTTTGGTGTACGTTTACCACTGTAATATGCGCATTCAGTGAGCGTGTACCGAATGAGACGGAGAGCTGCTTTCTATTCATCGAAGTAGACATAGGTATGGTGTAACAGCACAGACACGCCGTAACCTATACATTTGTACATAGAAATTGGATTTTCCCTCAAGAAATCGATATCCAATTTAAAAACGCCCAGTTATATTTATGTGCAACAGCAAAGTACCACGCGTGGTCGCGATCCCGCTTTCACGCAAATATTTCCGTGCGATATAAATTTTCGTCGATTTTTATTTATTCTTGATTTGTTTTTTTTTTTTTTTTTTTTCATTGTTAATTAGGAAGTGGCAATTGAGATATTACTGACGAAACGGTTATCCAAAATGAGGGAATTATGGACTTATGCGTCTAGATCTTGTCGTACATTTTGAATTTTATAAATATCTATTTTTATAATACCATTTATTTATATTAACATAAAAGTTTAATGAATTCCATTTTTTATTGAATTTTAATATTAATTTTTTTATTTACGAAATTTATTTTCAATTAAGTTTTTGAATTTTATTTGATTTTAACTTTAATTATAATAAGATTAACCAAATTTGGATAAATTGAGATATTACTAGCGAAGCGGTAATACAAAATGTGGGAATCATGGATTTATGAGTTTTTAATACTAATAAAAGTAATATTAATTGATTTACATTGCTTTAATTATTTGAATTTACTTGATTAAATATTAATATTATTTTATGAAATTTAATTAATTAATTTACTTACTTTAATCAATTAAAGTAATATTAATACTTTAATCTGCCATCCTGCTAGTTTGTTATCTAATTATAAAACGTGTATGAATAATTATTACATTCAATGCATTTAATCGACTATTCGAATATTATTTTACGTTTAGCCATAACGAAAAAAAAAAAAAAAATACGAAGTGACATGGCTAGTTACCCACGTGTCGTAGATACAATTGTACACACTCGAAAATACACCAATACCGGTTCGACCAAGCAATGTACATTCAGAAATCAGTTGGGAAGGACTTCCGTTTGCCCATTAACGAACGGTCAATCGCTATTGTACTGTTTCTGTTGTAGAAACGCTGTTTAGATATCCATCTGCCGATGTATACGTTAGATATTGTGTCATCGGAATCGCTGTTGGTTCTCCCGTATGATTTCAACCAGAATAAACCCGTGTATGAGAATTTCATTGACGGGAAGCTCCCCAAAAATAACCGACCTAATTTTGCAAAGTAGTTAGAGAACTTAATCAGTCTTTTTATTTTTTTGTACTAATTACTAGTTAGCAACTAGTAATTAGTACAAAAAATTAGTAACTAGTGAACTAATAACTAGAAAATTTACCTGTCTATCTTAGTGACTAGTAAAATACTAATAATTATAAAAATTACTAGTCTATCTTAGTGACTAGTAAAATACTAATAATTATAAAAATTACTAGTCTATCTTAGTGACTAGTAAAATACTACTAATTATAAAAATTACTAGTCTACATTAGTGACTAGTAAAATACTAATAATTATAAAAATTACTAGTCTATATCAGTGACTAGTAAAATTCTAATAATTATAAAAATTACTAGTCTACATCAGTGACTAGTAAAATACTAATAATTATAAAAATTACTAGTCTATATCAGTGACTAGTAAAATACTAAAATTATAAAAATTACTAGTCTACATTAGTGACTAGTAAAATACTAAAAAATTTATTAGCATTTCACTATTTTACTATTTCACTAATAACGCTTTAGAAAATGTAGCAGTCTATACCAGTGACTGGTAAA
Source organism: Ophioninae sp. A BG-2022a (assembly GCA_030523105.1). Classification (NCBI taxonomy): domain Eukaryota; kingdom Metazoa; phylum Arthropoda; class Insecta; order Hymenoptera; family Ichneumonidae; species Ophioninae sp. A BG-2022a. The sequence continues at coordinate 24,502 of JAPYZI010002978.1, read as the reverse complement.
ATACTGATAACTGGAAAATCTACTAGTCTATACTTGGGACTAGTAAAAAAATAATAACTAGGACATGTACCAGTCTATACTAGGGCCTAATAAAATAATAATAACTAGGATATCTACCAGTCTAAACTAGTGACTAGTAAAATACTAATAACTAAAAAATCTACCAGTCTATACCAGTGACTAGTAAAATATAAATAACTAGGAAATCTACTAGTATATACTACTAAAATACTAATACTAATAATAATAACTAACTAACTAATACCAATAACTAAAAAAATCTACCAGTCTATACCAGTGACTAGTAAAATATTAATAACTAGAAAATCTACTGTTCTATACTAGTAACTACTAAAATACTAATAACCAGTGATCCTATCAGTCATACGCAGTTTCATATGACTTAAAATTTAAAAAAATGACTAATCAGAGTACTTCGGAAATTGATGAACTATTGTACCGGGCTCGGGAACGGACGCAACCAGGAACCTGGTGACTTTTTGGATAATCGAGAGGATAGTCCTTCGTAAAAGGAACGTCGATAATAATAGAGGCTGTTTGCGATAGTGGCGAAAAGTGAAGAAGAAAGAGGGAAGAGGGCTGTCCCGTTTTGAAGTTTTGGAACGAGTACCGCGAGGGGTGGTTGGGTGTCCGTTTATGTGTCAGGGATAGACTATGTGTGTGTGTGTGTATCTTGCAGCGATGCGACGAGGTGTCACGTCGGCAGCCAAGTGGACCCAGTGTCGCGTCGTCGCCTCTCTCGTTTTACCATAAATTTTCGCCCCCGGCGAGTTTTCCCTCGTCGTCGTGTCGTCATCTTCTTCTTCTTCTTCTTCATCCTGTTTTAATCTGCTCCCTCCCGAGGCCACCGCTCCGCCAGTTTCACCTTTCTCGTCTTTTTTCCCTTTATCCTCTATATCCCGAGCAGCATCCATCCACCGAACGAAAGAACCCTTGGATATATACAGGGTGACCGGTCGTTCGACCTATTCCTTCCAGAGGGGTCATTCTAGAGGTCGTCTTAATCAAATTAAGCCACGCCAATTGCAAACGAAAAATTGGGTTGTTAAGAAGTCATCATGGTTTTAAGTTTTTTTTAGAAATTTTCGAGCTTATCAGGACTTACCAAAATCAGAAAGATTTATCAATCACTCCATTTTCAATATTTAATTCATCCAAATTATCTCCCTTTCGAAATCTGTTCTTTCTGAGATTATACGATTTTTTTTTCTTTAAATTACGTCAGTGATTCGCCAACTTTTAGAAAAACGTCGATTGAATATTCAGAGTGAAATTATTCATATGTGTTATAAAATATATATTTTTCTGGTGGAAAAGCTGAGAATTTCTAAAAATCGGAAAACTATAATAACTTATAAGGAAATCGTTTTCTGTGCACCTCCTCCGATTTCATTAATTTTAGGATATTAGTTAATTAGTTAATTAGTAAATTCTAGATTTAACAAAAATAGTTAATTCTAGATGTAACAAAAATAGTTAATTCTAGATTTAATAAAATTATTCAATTCTAGATTTAATAAAATTATTCAATTCTAGATTTAACAGGTTTTCTAGATCGTCGATAAAAATAATACATATTTTTTAGATTTCGATGAAGAACGACATATATTGACCCCTAATCGATGAATGAATTTTGACCCCTAATGGATAAATGGGCTTAATTTGTTGCGGACCACTTCTAGAATGACCTCTTTCAATGAATAGATCGACTTACCGGTCACCCTGTACATATATATATCCAAGCTATTTGTAATGTATATTTATATAAAAGATTGCATGTATATATTGTATATATAAGCTGCACGCTTACGAAGCAGTAATGTTTTGCAAGCCTCCGGTTAAACGAACAAAAAAATATCCTACTGGATTTTCGTTCGATACGGAGCAAGCCTACTTCAACGTTTCCAGGTCTCTTATTTTACATAAATTGTTACTTTATATACGCGTATAAGCATAAACGTAAGCGCGCGTGCGCATACGCACGCGTATACATATATGTATAAGAAATGCCAACTAACAACTGTACAGATGTTGAATGAAATGCAAATTGAACGGGCTAAACGATGCGATGAAGAGCACGCGAGAGAATTACGCATCAATATGTCTGAACGAACTCGTACGATGATTTATGCGATTCCTCTAAAAAAAAAAAAGGAACAATCTTCCAATTACGTAATATCATAATCATAATTATGAAATATGAATGACATCGACAAATCGAGATTCCAGTAATAATCAATGAAATATTATAAATTCATCTGTTGCTTCTCGTATCTTTAACAATCAATCGTTTGGTTCTGGAATTAAAAAGAAACACTTTCGTTTTGGATTTTCCATTGAAAATAATTGTTTAATTCGTAAAACTGATATTTTAATGAAAAGTGATTTTTTAATAACGTTTTTAAAGGCTATGAAGATTCAACGAAATTATCCAATTGTTGTATGTGTATTGATATAATATTAAACTAATTCCGAAGTTTAATAAATAATGATGAATTGGAGCAGGAGAGATGGGATGGCTTCTAACGATTAGATAATTAAAAAAAAAATAATATGTACCTACAAATTTGTAGGTACATATTATAAATAGTTCAGAAATCGAGTCTCGCATTTTCTTTTTTCAAGTTTTTTCCGAAATTCAGTTTCAAAAAATTATAACTACTTAGAAGAAATTTTGGTTACACTAACGGTTCATACCTAAAATAGTTTTAGAAAATTTATAAAAAGATTTGTAGATTAATTACGTAATTTAAATAAAGACGATATTTTTTGAAAGATTTAATTACAAACGTATAGTTTTCAGATTTTTCTCTATATTTGTAGTATGAAACGTTATTACCTGCCAAATTTCATAGTTCTAGGTCAAAGGAAAATATCCTATACATTTTGATTCCCTTGAGAGTTGAAAAATACGTTTTCGTTGCGGCATAAACGGCTGTATCTTTTTTTTACGTTAACTTAGAAATTTGATTTTTTCAGAGCTTTAAGGAACTGTCGATCTGAGTATATGATTTTAATTTTAACTCGATACCTCTCCGCGTTCCCAAGATAAAGGGTATTGAGGGTTCGTTTTTTTCCTTTTGAGGTACGAAATCTTAAAAATCGATAGATTTAATGTAATTATGTATCTACTGCATCTTATTCAATTTTATTTTCGATGAAAGTGAACTTCAGTATTTTCGATTCTGATCGATAAAAATGATCTGGAATCCAAATGGAAGTTTAAAAGATCATTCCAATATTTACCAATTTTTAGTGTATTTTTATAAATATTTTTTTGGTAAATCGGAAAGAAACGTTATACATTTAAGTATAATTTGAAAATTAAGGACGTCAATGAAATCCCGTCTGACGAGCGTGAAACATTCAAAATTGGTGACCAGAAGGTTTTTATTAAATACTAGCATCGTACCTCGGGTATTCATTGAAAGTAACCTTTTTTTTTCGGACGAAAAATTTTAGTGAGATAATCAGGCCGATCGATTGCAATAGCGATGCCGAGCACGCGGATATCATGATACGTACGTATCCGGTATGCCAGAGCTACGATACCGGAAGGACGCTCCCGCGTCCGCGTTCAGTTTCGTTGGATTCGTTCAACGGTTCCGTTCCCGTACCTTCTATACGTATTCCTATACATTAGACTCATTCAATCCGTCTCAATACTTGAATATGTACAGGGTGGCCGGTAATCGGATTTATTTCTTAAAAGGAATCATAGATATCGCAGAAGTTATTTCAATTAAATTAAGGGCCATCAACTAAAGGTCAAAATTGAATACTTTCTGAATTATGATAACTTCAACATTTTTTTAACAATATTTTTCAAAGTATTCACTTTTGACAGTTATTTATTTTACTGCGCTTCTGATATACTGAACAAACTTAAATAAAACCAACTGTACAACAAAAGAAGTAGGTTCAAGGTAGCGTGACATAATATCACGCGATAAAACATCACACAACAAAAAATCTTCGACAAATTATCACACGACAAAATATCACACCACAAAATATCACACGACAAAATATCATCGACAAATTATCACACGACAAAACATTACACGACAAAACATCACACGACAAAACATCACACGACAAAACATCACACGACAAAATAGCATCGACAAATGATCACACGACAAAATATCATCGACAAATGATCACACGACAAAATATCATCGACAAATTATCACACGACAAAGTAGCATCGACAAATTATCACACCACAAAATATCACACCACAAAATATCATCGACAAAATATCATCGACAAAATATCATCGACAAAATATCATCGACAAAATATCATCGACAAAATATCATCGACAATATCATCGACAAAATATCATCGACAAAATATCATCGACAAAATATCATCGACAAAATATCATCGACAAAATATCATCGACAAAATATCATCGACAAATTATCACACGACAAAACATCACACGACAAAACACCACACGACAAAATATCATCGACAAAATATCACACGACAAAACATCACACGACAAAACATCACACGACAAAACACCACACGACAAAATATCACACGACAAAATATCACGCGACAAATTATCACACGACAAAGTAGCATCGACAAATTATCACACAACAAAACATTGTTTGGGTTTCTTTGCATGTGTTTGTGTATTTGTATGTTTGTTCGGGTTTGCTAGTTTCTGTCGTGTGATTCAATTGTGGTTCAATTCTGATGATAGACAAAAACTTGAACAAGACAGAACACGGTCTATACGGAATTATTACATGTGCAAGTGAATAAATAAGGAATATGCAAAAAATACTATGAATATTTAAATTATTGCGTTTTTCATTTACGGTACAGATACGGTAATTGTTACTCGGCCGGTTGATGTTTCACCATTAACAACCATGCATGGTGCAGATCTGACCCGCTTACGTAACCACTACCGCATCATTGTTCTGTCTCTGGCAACCGGTCATGGTCCAGTCTCTTCTGAATGCAAAGCTCTTGATCCGAATTATCGATAATAGAATATTTTGATAATATAACATTCAAAGACCTTCAGATGATTTGTTTCAATCATTTTGCAACCATTAACTTCAGAAACTGCTTTCACATAAGCGACTGTTTTAAATTTAATATATTTATAACTAATAATTTACGTATGGAAAAATTCGAAAATAATTACTGTATTATTATCAAGAACTATATAAAATAATTATAAATAATTTAGAATGAAAATAATGAAATACATTATAATAAATAATAAAGAATTGTAATAATAATACTAATAATAATAATAATAATTCTGGTAATAAATAATAAATAAATTATAATTAAATAATTCTCAAAATAATTCTAAAATAATTATTATATTATTATGAAGAACTATCGTTCATAAAATTTGAGAGAATTAAAAAAAAATGTCAATGCTCATTCAGCAATTCCCTAATATCGTCCTTCATGTGTCAGCTTTAAAAAAAGTATTTAGCGAATATTTAGAGTGGAGTATCGTTTTTAATGATTTATTTTTGGTGAAATAAACGAAACATAAAAATTTTTGAAAAATGATAAAACTACGGTAACTCGGTAAGTATTGAATTTTGACCCTCAGTTGATAGGAATTAATTCAATTCGAAGGACCTTTGGAATGAGCCCTTTCAAGGAATAGGTCGAATTAGCGGTCACCCTCTATATTACGTTCGTTACAACGATACGTACCGGTAGAGGAGCGGCAAAAATAGAGGACGTAAGTGGCCACGCAGCCCGAGAGGTGAGGCTGACTCGAATTCACCGCGATATTAGTCAGTCTCGTCGTGTGCTTTGATCGCATTACATACTTCGTCAAAAGTTACATACTTAAATCCTTACATTTCTCGATCCTTTTTTATTAGTAAAAAAAAAAAGAAAAACGTCTTTTGTTTTTTGTCAAAATGGAAGATATTTTTGGACAGTTTACAAACTTACGTTGATATAAGACTTTGAAAAAAAAACCTATACGTAAATATTGTTTAATAAATAGTGCTTGCAATTACATTTTGCAAAAATCAGTGTAAATAAATGTAATCAAAAACTGTGGGACCTCAAAATCCTTCTACGCGATAAGGTAACGATGTTTTTTTTTTGTTTTTTTTTGTTTTTTTTTTTTTTGGAAATGCAAACGGATGCACATGAAACCCAAACAAACCCAAACGACGTAAAGCCTACATACGTTGGACGAACCTGAAATATCGAAAGCTTTCAAGATATATAATAGAAGCGTCGGTGAGTCGACGCCTATTCTCCGCAATAGAAATACTCTGCGTCCGTTGAAAATGCAATCGACTGTTGGATTCTATAAATAAATTATCCTCCATCATACAAACCTTCGTTCAACTAGAAATTCATTTAAAAACGTAAATAAATCTCAAAACTAGATCCATTTTAGTTTTCATAGCGAATCTTTTTATCTGAAAGTTGCCAAACAAATAATAATAACTTAATGATAAAAACTAGATTTTTTTTGGACGCGATAGGACTTTCGGAATTTTATAAAAAATACTATGTTTTACATGGTTCAGAATGAGTCAATTTCCTATCGAATAAAATTACTCGAAAGACGTAAATTGAATTAAAAATTGACGACTTTTGCTATTTTTGTTTAGAAAGTCTTAATTATTTATGAATAATTAAGTGAAACCTTTTTACACGGTGTGAGGCAATTTTCAAAGTTCGAAAATTTTTATTACCGTTTCGAATTAATGCGCGGGACACGCAGAAGTTGACACCCGAAAAACAGATGCTTGTAGTTTTTGAAAAATAAAAAACAAACATTTGTCAAAAAATCACGTTGGCTAATGTTCAATTTTTCTTTTTCAAAAACCTTTTATTTAGATATAGTTTATTTTTCATTTTTAACCTGTTTTGAGCGTATTCTTTTATTCGTGTCACAAAAACACGCGTGATTTTTTTTCTTTCTCGTAATTTTACCTAAGCTCGAGTTTAGCGAACCGAAAAACGTAATTTTCAACAAAATTGTTTTTTTTTAATATTTTTATGATGAAACTAACGAGTGCAGAGTTATCGCTGAAACAATTTGTCATGTTATTTCTGCTGTATAAAAAAACTTGATTATTACAAATAAAAGAATTTACCCAAAAAAATGCAAAAATCGTTAACTATTTGGCTAAAAAATCAGAAGATTTTTTTGAACGATTTTGGACCCTAAATGCCCCTTAAAAATTATACCAGCTGCGCTTCCGGTTCGATTATTCATGGTATTTTATTTTTTTCCTCGTGTAATGAAGCTGATTAAATATTTGAGTGATTAGACGGGGGTTTCTTCTTTTTTTTTTTTTTCAAGCGGCTTCCCGGGGTGACACGATTCAGTAAAACGTAAAGGGTGTACGAAAGAGAAAAAGGGAGCAAGGGAAAGAAATTTGTTCGCTCGGTTTTAGTCGGTGTGTGATTCATGAGGGAATAAGAACTGCGGGGAGTGAGAATATGTTACAAGAGAGAAAGAGAGATTAAGGGGAGACTGTAAAAGTGAAAAAGAGAAAGAGAGAGAGAGAGAGAGAAAATAAACTGCATTCGCACAAAGCAGGCACGCGTTTTGTCGCTTTGGTTTGTCTCACACCCTCACCGGACACTTGCATATACGTATGAGCAATTAGACAAACGTACGAACGGGACAAGTGAACGCCGTCGTTGTTTTTTCGCTCGGTTTGACGTAAAAAGAGGAAAAAAAGTGCGCCAAAGTGCGTGCTCGTCAATGGTAAGAAAAAAAACGCGTAAAAATTGTACCCAAACACCGGTGAACATCGTGCGAATCGCAATCATTAAGGATGTTCCTGCTTTTGTTTGGGTCTAGAGATACGCACTTAAAATTCAAAATATTCGAAAAAAATGAAAATTAAGTTTAGGAAATCAAATAGGCATTTATTACGCTAACAATTTAAACATCTTTCATAAAATAACATAAAAACAAGAAAAATTACGTGATATCTTTAAAAATAACAAAAATAATCAGAAATGGGAAAAGCGAAATTCAACGCCATCTATTGGTATTGACCGGAATTATACACGGTGCAACCGTTAATCATCGTATTTTAAAACTTCACAGTTTACTTCGTTTTTACAAAGTAATAACATTCTTGTCTCAAAAATACTTCGAAAATGGTAAATATATTAAAAATTTTGAGGAAAAGTCTTTGAACTCACTTTATTTCCGCGTTTGAAGACAGATTCGATATTTTCTTTCGCTCGGCACATCTTATTACAGTTTACATAATAATGCGACTGAAGTTAGTAGTGCATCGTAAAAAATTTCACAGCTTTTGACGTTGCGTACACTTATCGGATGCGTACTCCTAAACCAGGTTACCCTGATTGTTTAAAATTTGTACGAACCTTCACAACAACTATACTCAACTATGTACAAAATTTGAAAAAGTTTGACCTTCCAGAAATCGTGATATTTGTTGTTAAAAAAAAATCCTCTTTTTTTTCATAACTTCCTAAAAATCGTCGTACCGAAGTTGCGATTTTTACTACTCGATATATCTCGATTACCAAACTGTGAAAGCTTTGCAAATTTTTTATACGTTATAATACGACGCTTAAGAAAATCGACGTAATTTTTCAAACAATTATCTTGACAAAATTGTATCTGATAATTCGTCCTTTACTTTGTAATATACCAATTTGATTATGGCGCAAGAAAATCCTTAAGCGTTGCGAATTTGTTGAATGAAACGTCGATTAAACAATTGAGACAAAAAATAAAATGAAGCAAAAGCGGTTCGAACCGATCGAGCTGATCGGATTCAACAAAATCTCGTAAGAATACGTTTCGGTGCATTTTCAGTAATGAAGAAGACACGAGTCGCCTACTCTGGAAGGCCACAATTATTTCATTCCCTGGCTTCAAATATCATCTACGTTTTCAATCCGGGCAAACTCGACTCTGGATTTCTATAAATTGAAAGGGTTTGAAGCTTTTTAAAGGTCATGTAACGCGTACAGAGACGAGGGATTGGCCGGGTTGTCTCTTCGGGGCTATACCCCGTGTCGTACGTCACGTACATTCGGCAACATTACGAGAAGGTAACGACAGTTGTCATTTGCATAGACGCGGTCAAAGCCGAATTTACATTGGGATCTCTCCAAGCTTTCGTAACGCCGAGTGACCCCTGCTATAGGAGCTTCCAGTGTCGGGTTGTTATACCGAAGCTGTTAGATAATCCTCTTTCCAACCCTTCCCCTCCAGCTTTTGGCTCTCCCTCTCTCTTTCTCTTTCTTTCTCTCACTCTTATGTCCGTACAACGTGATTCGAGGGTTGTAAAGCTTTATCCTGACGATATGGAATTTGCTGGCAAATGTCGCATATTTCGAAACTACAGACACCAAGGTACGCAGAAGGACGTTAGCTCGTTATCTAAGGTACCTGATCCATGTAAGGCCCATCTTATTTATTTTTAAGTAGAAAAAAAACTATGAATGTTAAAATAAAACAAAATGGTTTGTATAATCATTTATTCGATAATCAACGTATTAATAATCATTTTGGTTCGGAAACAATGTTCGTTATTAACTACAAGCTTTTTTTTTTAAAAAGCGTTTTCTGCAACTTCGTACAATAAAAAAATTAAAAAATATATATAATCTTCAATTTTAAACTTCAATTTTCATAACAATACGTATAGTGCTGATAAAACACTACACATAATTAGAATAAAGATTCTCTAAGCATTGAAAACACTTAAGTTTTTGTACGTCGAAATTAAACAACCCTGTCTTCTATCGACTGCAAATTTGTTTGGGTTCAAAGTTAGACACTCGACGATGAAATCTGGATTCGTTTGACTTTGTAATTTTGGATATTTAAAAGGTGGGCTTTATTAAGCACTGGGCCTTATATGAGACAGATACCTTAATCCACCTTTTCGATCAAATTTTAAACAATAATAACAATTTTCCTGGTGGATTGCGTCAATGAATAACAAGCAATAAAAAATGTATTCCTGATTTCGAAGTGTCAATATAATTGAACCGTCCTAAAACTGGTACAATTTGTTATTATTCAACATTTTAAGATATATTATTATAAACATTAAAATATCCGGTGTTTAATTCCCGCGTTCTAAAAACTCGAATTTCCGAAGTCGATAATAATTTCGATAACTGTATTTAAAACCTATCCTTAAATGAATAATAAATTCTTCACCTTCAATAAATCTTAACCGTCCGATATAAATAATATGAATTTACAATAAACATGGATAGCTAGAAAACGTGCCTTATAAATCCTATCGATATATATATATATCTGTTCTTCGTTTCGTTGGTAGAAAGACGATTGAGTAGACAGCAACAGATTCAAAATTGACGGATCTGATCGTCATTCGGGCTTGTCGTTTCCAAAGAAGATGAAAGCGTGTGGTCTCTACCAGTTGATATCGAGAGTTGCCTATACATCGAGGACCACCGATGGTATTTATACGAGTGTGTACATATCACATGTATATATATACATGCCGTTGCCTCGACGACTACTGACGGCAGTAGCTTGGTAGCGCGCGGTATCAGAACAAGACTCGTCGGTAGGAAAGCTGTTCTCTGGTTAGGATGGAAATTGAATTCCACCCCCTGTCATTCCTCATCTTCCTTCTAGCGCCCTCTTGGGCTCCCGCGTATTCGCTACTCGCCGTTTCTCACCGTTTCGTACTCGGTCGAATTCTTCCATCTTCCTTCTTTCTTCATCCGGAAACATCGAGCCCTACGGCCTTTGCGAGCCAACATCATCCATATAAAGAAGTGCGGGAAGAAATTGAGAGAGAGAGAGGGAAAGAGAGAGAGAGAGAGTGGGAGAGAGGGGGAGGGGGAGGGAGGGAGAAGAGAAGAAGTGAAAAAGGAAGAAATGAAGGTTTCTCTCGTCTTTTTTTTTTTTACATCCTTAGGTATGTATCTAGACCTAATCGTGGACTCCTCGAGTTCTCGAGTACACGCCTATGAAGATCGATGTTTCACCCTTTTTCGGATAGAACTGTTCACTGGTCACTCGTGGGATAAGGAATTAAAGGAAAGGAATTAATTGGAATAGTTTATTTAGATTTGTTTAAATAATTGAATGATCAAGATTTTATTAATGATTAATGAATTGATACATTTAAAAATTAATTATATTCAGTGATCAGTTATTAATTAAATATTCATTATTTAATTATTTAAACGAACTGAAATAATATTCTCCAGTTTTGTCCTTTTTTATTCACTAATGGGAATAGAAACGTAAACTGTTTCAATGATGGTAAATGATCAATGTTTATTAACGACTAATGAATTGATACATTTAATAATGATTTATGTTTATTGATTAGTTATTAATTAAATATCAATTATTTAATGATTTAAACAAACCCAAACAATCTACTGCAATCTTCTCCTTTTTTATTCACTAATGGGAATAGAAACATAAAATATTTTATGATAACGAATGGTTCCATCCTCGGAAAGAGTCGCTTAAAGTTATGAATGTTCCCTATCACGTGATATCAAAAATAGCATTAATTTATTATTTCAATCAATGTTACAGCAATCATCTGCTTTTGTATTTAAAAGAAATTTTACATATCTGTTAGTCCGATCGGCATTAAAAATTGGTTGGCCCAATTGGGTTGAGGAAAACGAGATCCGAAATATGCGGAAATATTTTACGGACGTTACACTGTAGCATAGCAGGAAAGTAAAAAAAAACACACACACACACACAAAAAAAGAGCTGTTGGCTTGACATGTGTAGCTTGCGTACCGCATTGGCTGAGTGTGAGAAAAACGAGGGGCGGGGGTTAATTGCGTGTCGGGTCTGACTTATAGCCTCTAAATCAGTGTCATCCGGGAGACCCCACTCGGCGAGAAGAATCGAGAGGGATTCTCCACCATGAGATGTTACAACGAGCGAATCCTCTTTTTCTGAACATGCTTGACCTCCTTGTAAATACAACCCTGAGAAAACAGTTCTCGAGTGCATGAAATTTTTGGCTTTTGACCATCCAAAATTAAGATTACAATCATACGCTATTGGATGAGGTAGCAAACTATTTTAGCCTAGAGAATGGAAGATTGAACCAGAATTGGTTTATCAAATTTGAAATCAACGGATTATTGGATTTTTCAAGGATATTAACAGTTACAAACTGATATGATACAAACGAACGTTCATTTGTTTGGGTTTGTTTAGGTTTGCTTGTTTGACGACCAAAAAATTACTGTACTTTTTCATTTAATTAATCCCTTTAAATCATAGTATTATTATTAATAATTATTCATAATCTCGAGACATGTTGACTTTTTTAACGATCGCTGATTAATCCATCGCAATTTGGTTCCATTCATTTTGAAACCGTTAACTTCTTCGGAAATTGTTTTCCCAAAAACAGCTTTAAATACACATTTTGGTTATGAAATTATATAGTGAATTAATTATACGAGAACTCGGGTATAATTATTCTATCAATAACTATAATTCATCGAGTTTTTTTTTTACTTGTTATTGTACATGTACTTTTACAAATTTTATGTAATTTTATTTATGTAATATAATTCTTTATTCATATGTAATTTTATACATTTTGTATTAATCAGTTTGAGTTTGTTTGGGTTTGTTTGGGTTTATTGGAGATTGATTTCATCACCGCATTGCCTTTCAAATCCATTCGGCTACTATCGCTAAGTGATGGTACTTTTCCATTGGATTGAAATTGTGGGCAGCGCACGTGACAGGAGTCTCGAAAAAAAAAAAGAAAGAAAATCTACGAATGGATTGGCGCAATTTTCTGTACGACTCGCGTTCTCGAAAATGTGAGATTCTTCGATTTGGAGTAGCGGGATCGTGCAGGTAGCTCGAGCGTGAGAAAGATTGGTAAGAGAACGAGGTGAGTTCTCTGGAGAGAGAATGAACTCGGAACGAAGGGATGCTCCAAGTATCCGAAAGATACAGGCAGTTAAGGGAGCGATATGGTTAGTGCCATAACGTTGCGGTGCTGATGGTTGGGCGGATGAAATAAGGGTTAGGAGGGGGAAGGGTCGTTGTCCATTTGTACGTTTCGCGATCTAGCATAGTCGATGCCCTTAGGACTAAAACGTGTACATGTATACAGGGTGGCTGGAGAAACGACGTTCAGACGTAATACTTCGATTCCTTATTAGGTACCTGATCCATATAAGGCCCCAGTGCTTAATAAAGCCCATGTTTTAAATATCCAAAACTACAAAGTCAAACGGATCGAGCTCTGATCGTCGAGTGTCTAACTTTGAATCGCCCCAATTGCCATAGCAAACGCCGCGCTGTGGCAAACCCAAACAAATTTGCAGTCGATAGAAGACAGACACGTATGACGTTTGTTCAATTTCGACATACGAAAACTTAAGTGCTTTCAATATTACTTAGTAGTCTTTATTCAATTATTTTCTGAACCAAAATTATTATTAATAGGTTGATTATTGAATAAATGATTAAATGAATATTTATGTTTTATTAAACTTACAGTATTAAATTTAAAGTATTAAATTAAAGCATTTAAATTTAAATGTTTACTTGCATGATTCGAAGCATTAAATATTTTTTTTTTATTGCACGATTTGAAGCATTAAATATTTATTTTTTTATTGCATGATTTGAAGCATTTAAATTTAAACTTTTAATTGCATGATTCGAAGCATTAAATATTTATTTTTTTATTGCATGATTTAAAGTATCTAAAATTTAAACTTTTAATTGCATGATTCGAAGCATTCAATATTTATTTTTTGTTGCATGATTTGAAGCATTTAAATGAAAACTTTTAATTGCATGATTCGAAGCATTAAACATTTATTTTTTTGTTGCATGATTCGAAGCTTTTAAATTTAAACTTTTAATTGCATAATTCGAAGCATTTAAATTTAAACTTTTAATTGCATGATCCGAAGCATTAAATTAAAAATTTTGTATTCCATGATTCGAAGCATCAAAATGAAAATTTTAAACTGCATGGTTTCAAGTATTCAAATTAATCATTAAAATTTTACATTTCAACCTCGCTTTTTCGATCACCCTGTATACATACGTATACACGCATTAGCCCCGATACGATGTTTTCGAAAGTTTCGATTGCACAACAGTAGTGTACCGGATTGTAGAAGCGAATCCTGCAAGCTCGAAGCGAACGATTTTGGTCTCGGAGGCCTCTCCGTTTAACGACCCCGTTACCGGCAACCCCGGAGCATGCAGTGGCTCCCGATCATACATAGACGAAGAGAAGAAACGTAACAGGAGGACGACGAGTCGAGCGAACTCTATCGAACGATATTTCTCTAATTATCTCGGGCCGACGTTTTCCGCCCCCCCCCCCCCCTCCCCACCTGCGCCCCCACCCATAGTTCTCTCGAACAACGTTTCCCGCTTATTATGAGCATAAACATCGCACTTTCGAGCGTAGAACGAGGACCAGAAAGAGAACGGGTTACAACTTCCTCGTTTTATTATACGAGCCTACGATGATACGAAAAGTGGAGATTCGGAAGATAAAAAAAAACCAACAACAACAACAATTGTTACGATCGGGAAAGAGAGAAAGTTGGAACGTGAGGAGATAGGGAGAAAAATGAAAAGAAAAGCTATGCCGCTCTAACAAAACTTTCCATTTTTCTCCGTTTCAACCAACCCAAACAAACAAACAAGTTTGCGAATTAAGAATACGAAAAATCGCTATTTCCCATTCCGTTGCATCGCTGAACCAGGACTGATAAGACTGAAACGCGAGTTTTGCGATTTTACCTCCTTCTCCTCCCCCCCCCCCTCTTTTCTTCGCTTCATCGTCCCTCAGCAATGCGATGTACATTCGAAATGAGAGATAGAGATGGATAGATAGAGAGAATGAAAAATAAGCGTGAAGACGTTATGGCAAATGTAAAAATGAAATTCGTCGGTCGTCAACGGTAGAACACCGGTGAACGACGTAATTACGTGTAATTTATATTACCCGCTATTGAGATGGAAATTTCGGATAGGACGAGGATGGGAGACGGGGTTACAAGGTCTCCAACGAATCCTACTATTCCCCTCCCCGTACACGCGCACGCGTGTGCGGTTAAGTTACACGTAAATGTGTACCTTTGGTGACTTTCGACCTGCCACCTTTTGGCCAACGAACTATTCTATCCTCCAAGTCAACTTGAGTACATCTTTTGGTGTATCATTAAAGAGCACGGATTGTTATACCGAAATCTATGATGATTCATAGGTTGAACAGAGAACTCATTGTCACGATGAGACAAAAATAAGTTTTTTAAATATATTTTTTAATTCGCTTACAAGGAGAGGTCATGTATAGCAGGCGCAGGTAACAAATTTATTCGAAATGAAAAAAATAGTAATCCGATAACGAAATGAAAAAAATAGCAATCCCATAACGAAATGAAAAAATAGTAATTCCATTATGAAATGAAGGAATAGTAATTCCATTACGAAATGAAAAAATAGTAATTCCATTACGAAATGAAGGAATAGTAATTCCATTACGAAATGAAAAAATAGTAATTCCATTACAAAATATAAAAATAGTAATCCCATTACGAAATGAAAAAAATAGTAATTCCATTACGAAATGAAAAAAATAGTAATTCCATTACGAAATGAAAAAATAGTAATTCCATTACGAAATGAAAAAAATAGTAACTCCATTACGAAATGAAAAAATAGTAATTCCATTACGAAATGAAGGAATAGTAATTCCATTACGAAATGAAAAAAATAGTAATCCCATTACGAAATGAAGAAAATAGTAATTCCATTACGAAATGAAAAAAATGGTAACTCCATTACGAAATGAAAAAATACTAATTCCATTACGAAATGAAAAAAAATAGTAATCCCATTACGAAATGAAGAAATACTAATTCCATTACGAAATGAAAAAAATAGTAACTCCATTACGAAATGAAAAAAAAATAGTAATCCCATTACAAAATGAAAAATAGTAATCCCATTACGAAATGAAAAAATAGTAATTCCATTACTTAACTACTGAACTTTCAGCAGGCAGAACAATAATTTCCCGTGTCTTTGCGAGCTTGCTGATAACACCAAATAAAAAGGCCCAAAAGCCCTATTTCTATTCCAAGCCTAATAAATTCGTCCCTACCAATGAATTCTTTCAAAATCTTAAATTTCCATTGTCATTTCGGTCCAGCATTGGCCCCGTGTCGCGTCTTATTCCACCATATGAAACACACAACCAAACGGGGCACATTTCCAAACGTGCGCGTCGAGCCATCGAAGGACAAAAAATATTAAATTAAGCGGATGGTTAGACACCACACATATCGACGAAAGGGACTTGAAGAGAGACAGTGTGCGGGATGAGTGCGAATAGCTGCAAGGTGTACGGCTGAATTGGCGAGCCTCGTTGAAAGCGCGAGCGCAAAAGTCTTTTGATGTAAACTAAAATACTGAGGCCGAAACAACAACGCCGCCACCCAAAGGAATATTGGCACAAAGTGCTTTTGCCTGGACGTTTTCAAAGTAGAATCAGCCGCGAGAGGAAAAGAGAGAGGGTGAGAAAGTAACGGAGAGGAACGGAGAAAAAGAGGGTTGGCGAAACACACAATATACACACACTCGTATCTTGCAATACACACATATATATACGCGTGTGTGACTCGTGTATGACGCGTCATCACCTCGTCGTCACTACTATAATAATCGCCCTACAAGCATGGTGCGCTGCGAGCCCGAGAGAGCAACCGTGTTGATCAGCTTTACGAGCAAGCTCGACGACATAGCCCAATGACCAATTATCTTTGTATCTTTACCAATGTCTATCGAACCGAAACGAGGAAAATTGTATGTTAGAAGAGAACTCTCTTTTACTCTCTCACTCCCTCTGTCCTCTCTATCTCTCTCTACCTCTTGTTATTTCCCTATTCACACGAGAAAGGGTTTTGGTAATATCTGAAGAACCAATATATACCTGATGGAGCGGTTACTCCGATTTTTTTCTTTCTTTTTTGTAATATGGCCACATATGTTATGTATATATATATATTTATATATGTGTTTACACCGAACGTGTAAACACCTGGTCACCTCCGTTTTTCGCCTACTAGCTTTGGCAGCTTTATCGATAGCCCGGCAGCTTTTCCAATTTTCACTCGTACATACATCCATCGACAAAAACACACAAGACCACGCGTGTATTCATTCACGTGCCGGAGCTGTGCTCAACATATTTTTTTTCTCTTTTTTTTTTTTTCTTGAAGTATAGCCTCACCATTATTTTCGTTGCGAGACCGATGGGACGAGAACGGTCTCACCGTAGCAATGAACGACCTCAAAGGCCATCTATACAGTTTCTGACACAAGCGCGCTTCCGACAAATATGGCCGAGAAGTCAGTGATTTCCTAAAGGATCTTTACGGCGATTCGCTTTGAGGTTCTACCTACGAAATATTGGGGTGAATAAATATTAATCAAAATTATAGAAGCTACTACCGTTCGTTTCCTAAATATACCCGCAAAAGGAAAGCTGAGCTTGTCGGGCTTGTTCGTTAAATATTTAATTTTAAAGTATTCGTCAACGTTCGCTTGATCCCGTTGGTTGTATTGAACGACGTTGTTCCCATTTTCGTTTCTCGCGTTTGATTACTCCGGTAGAGTTGGAAATAGTTATTTTAAGAACATTTTCATTTTCTATTTGGAGCATGTTAAATAAAAAATTACATTTTTTAGATCGTGTCTACGATCATTTTTCGCAGAGATATCCGATATTGAATGAAAAAGGATCCTTTTGTCTTCAACCAGCAATATCTCAGCAGCCAATGATCGTACAGGAAATCGAATGGCGTTTTTGAAAACTGTACCAAACGTGCTATGAAATTCTATCGAAAGATAAATATTGTACGTAATATCAAATTATTTCTGAGACTTTCGTCCCAGCTGCCACGATCCATAAATTACGATGTCCTTAAAATCAGATCTGGATTAACGTCC
This sequence comes from Ophioninae sp. A BG-2022a, assembly GCA_030523105.1. NCBI lineage: Eukaryota > Metazoa > Arthropoda > Insecta > Hymenoptera > Ichneumonidae > Ophioninae sp. A BG-2022a. Next base: position 6,486 of record JAPYZI010002978.1, on the reverse strand, counting down.
AATGGATACAACAGTACAGATGTTAATGCCATTACAAGGATTTCCTATTCTCGAAATTAATTATTTCGAATTAATTACAACAGAAAGAACTACAAATGGCGAACATTTTGCATCCCTCGTAAGTGCTTAATTTCTGCTGACGGCACGTTCCGTTGTTTTGGGTTTAGCCCTTAATTTTGCTAAACGAAATTCCCCCACTTTTTTTGGTTTTTTTTTGGATCCCCGTGGAGAGCATGAATCAGTCATGTACTAGGAGCTCCTCTCGCACAGTACGAAGGATCACCGATCTACCAGGGCGTAGATACCCAGCTTAGTACCGTCGTAATTACGGAACGGTGGATCGGACTTAACCAATCCTTATTTATATTAGGTGCGAGCGACACGTCGCGCTCGCTCGACCCTAACGTTCGATCATCCTCATAAATATATACATATACATTGACCCCCTCCTTGCCAACACGCGAATTAACCTCGTGATACTTAGATGCCGAATATTTCACGTCTATGTACTGCTGCCTCGTACGAAATTAGGAATCCAATAATTTCGAAGAGATGTTCAATGCAAAAACTCCTATTGGTAATTCCTGCTAAATTGGAATTCTCATTGGTCCAATTCATTGATGAGCGCCGAAACGGAATTCGCGAGAACTAATTTTTAAGCTTGGCGTGGAAGATTTTTGGGAAATCGTAAATAAATAACTACGATTTGTAATTACCATGGATTTCCTGACGTAAGTTATGGGGTCGAATTATTGAGGTCCCAAAATGTGGTTTTTAATACGGCTATGAATATGGCTAAATTATATGAATATCATTTTCATCACTGTACTCGTATGGTAATACAGTGAACATTTTTTTATGAAAATAAAAACATTTGATGAGAAGAGATCGATTCGTCCATCAATTTGGCTATGTCTCTTCAATTTTCATTCGATTCTGTAGAGTCATTTAGGATATCCATGGGAATGAAAAATCCGATCTGTCTTACCGACCAACTTGAATGATGCTGCGTCTTAAGCGCAGGCATCCAATATGATCCGTTAGATCTCTATCAGAAAATATATGCGACTGGGTGAAAAATTATTTATCCGACACTTTCGAACGATACTTTCTGCGTAATCGATAGAATGGTCCGGCAATCGTCCTGCCAGGATACTGCAAAGTTTCGGAAAGAATCTCAAATGAGTGAGTTAAAAAAAACTCAATAATTCGGAATAAATGGAAATAATAGTTCAAATCATAAATCTAGAAGAGTTTTGAATAATAATAGGTATAAAAAATCTGTCCTAAAGTTTTTTATTCAAAACCAACGTGTTTTTAAATGTATTCATTAAGTTCGTGAAAACTATTAAAAGAATCAACTCAAAGCTTTCCACAAAATTTGGTATGAATGACTAAAAATAATCGGAATAATTTCAAATATATCATAATCGCAATAATAATGCAAATGATAAGTGAAAAACCGTTGAATAATATGTCTCACAAAAAATATAAAATGGATAGTTAAATAAACATTGTAAAAAACAAATAGTTAAGTAAACACGGTAAAAAAAAAACAAATAGTTAAATAAACTCATGAATAGTTAAAAAACGAATAATTCCACGAACATTATTAAAAGAAACATTGCAAAAAAAAAGAAACATTGTACGATTACACAATAAAAATAAACAAAACCGCTAATAGCTGAATAATATTATAAAAAACCCTTCTCAAAGTTTTCGAATTCAATAGTTGAGAGAACTGCCAACGGACTTTGAAATTTATTCATCAGGTACCAAGTACCAACAATGAAAAGTATCCAATCAACTCCATTCTTAGGACAAACAATGAATTGTTATAGAAAATAAAAATGACTTTTTTGTTACGAGGCCAAGAGCGCCATACTTGAATGCTTGCGACATAGGGGCAATCTGTATAGCCTATATATCGAGTCAAGGCGACACACAAACAAATATACCACCTATACACCAATATCCACAGGGCTATCCATATATAGTCCCATATATATATATATATATATATTCTAACAATGTGGGGGTTGAAAAGAGACCAGGAGGTAAAGTGAGCGTCGGGGGGATGAAGGAAAAGGTGGCAGAGAAGGGATACTGATGCTGAAGAGCGCACGCTCTGTGGACCAGAAGAAGACAACCGGAGAACCATGGGGAAGAGAGTAAGAGAGAGGGAGAAAGAGAGAGAGAGAGAGAGAGAGAGGGTTTGTGACGAGCATACGCAAGGGTGAGTACAGTAGCGCGATATAACAGGGGTAGGAGAGACGAAGAGGGAGTAGAAGGATCGCAGTGACGGCTTCACGAAGGGACACAGGGGCAGAAGAGGGTTGCCTCTGGTTGACGATGGCCCAGGGTAGGTCGAGTCACACAGTTACGCGCCGAACTCAACCAGAGACACATCTTCCTTTCCGGGCGAGGTCACGAGTAGAGAAAAAGAGAGAGAGAGAGAAAGAATTCGTTCCAACACTTTTTTCGCAACCCTTAACTCTACTTGACCACTATTTTCAAATAAAGCCTTCGTCACTCTTTTTAACTCACATACTTTCTCTCTCCTTTTTTTTTCTACAAGTATCCAATAGCTTCCACTTATTCGTTGAAACTAACGTAACTTTCTCTTTGACCCGTTAATTATCTCGGAAACATAATTATAACCCATACCGTATCGATAATCCAAGAAATCGTGACATTGAAGCCGGAAATCATCGAGACCTCAAGATCCACCAAATCACAACTGAACGAAAGAAAAACACAGGACTGGACAGCCGATCTCGAGAGGAAAACAAAAGGAGAATTTCACAAGGACAGAGGGAGATAAGCAACTTGGAATCAGGTCGGTCGAATATTTTGTTTATTTTATTTATATGTAGATTAGGAATCGTGTTTTCCTGATTGTTTTTCAAAAACACAGTCCCAATGACTGACTTAACTTTGTTCAGAAATTTTGCTAGGGAACGTTGATTTAATAGTCATTTTACTCATTCGAATTCATACATTGTCGATTACCTTCATTTGTTACATGTTTTTACGAAATCATAAAGTTGCTAACGGTTTTGTTTTTACTTCGACAAACTTAGCTTTTCGAACTAGTCGTTCATTTTCTTTTCTCCAGATCAAATACACTAGTGCTGTTTAATAAGTATTTAATTTTTGTATTTTTTATAGTGTATTTATTGCTTAGTAAATACACTAGTGTTGTTTACTAAGTATTTAATGTTGTCTATTTTTTGCTAGTGTATTTACTGCTTGGTAAATACACTAGTGTTATTTACTAAGTATTTAATTTTCAATCTATACGAAGAAAGTAATCGAGCATCGCAAAATAAAAAGTCAACCACGTGGTTCATTATACTGACCAGCAAAATTAAAATTGTTTGTATTTCGATTTAAATTGATTTAAATTGCAAAAATTGATGCAGCACACTCAGTAATTTTGATAGACATCAACCAAAAATAGCACGACTAACTTATGGACGTAAAAAAGACAAAAGCAAACTTTTATAAGGAACGAATGAAAATTTGTTGTTATTATTCGACGTGTAGAGTCAACATTTATTTATGAAAATAGAAAGTATAAAAATGTTTGTTGACCTGTATTAAAAATTCTGCTGTATTAAAAATTTATCATTCATTATTATTTTTCTTTATAAATGACATTTAAATGCTAAACCAAAGTTTTGTTAATTTTTATTTACTATAAATGTTCGACAATGAATATAATTTTTCTCAAAATACCGAAATATCGTTCTGGTCTCTAGAAAAACAAAATCTGCCTGAAATATTTTTCGTTTCATAAGTTACGTGGAAGAAATGAAAATTTTACATTTAGAACTCAGAATCGTGATACTGGATTTTAAATGCTGGGTCTACATTCTAAAATGATGACTCTGGATTATAAAATTTCGAGTCCGGCTTCTAGATGTTGAATTTGGGTTGTAGATATTGAGTTTGGATTCTAGATATTGAGTTTGGGTTCTAGATCCTAAATCTGAATTCTAAAATTTCATGTCGGGCTTCTAAATGTTGATAATTGTTTCTAAATATGTCTTCTCTGTTCACCAGTGTTACGTGTCTTCCTTCGTACGAAAATCTTGCTTTATTTTTTGTTCGAACCAAACAAACGTTCATAAAATACAATTAAATTATAAATAATAATGTCGATGAAAACTTCGTACGTTTAGGTGCATGAAAAAGAGAACAATGTTAATACGAAAAAAAAAGAAAAAAATTTGTTGTTATCAAAATTTAAGTTTATAATTGAAGATTATATATATTTTTAATTTTTTGTTATACGAAGTTACAACAGGTATGGCGTTATTAAGAGACAGTGGTTTGAATAAGGCCTAGAAGTCGTTGTTTTTTTTTAAAAAAAGCTTATAGTTGATAGTAAACATTGTTTTCTGAACCAAAATTATTATTGATACGTTCATTATTGAATAAATGATTAAACAAACATTTTCCTTTTGTTTCAACATTCATATTTTTTTTTTGTATTCAAAAACAAATAAGTTGGTCCTTACATAGATCAGGTACGTTACGTCTAACGCATGTATACATATATTTGCATGTATTTGAAATGAAGGTGTACGACAAGACAACAAACTTCTCGTATAAACCGATTAGGTGTTAATGTCTCGTTAACGGAATTAAGTGCCAATTAATATATCGACCCCTCATATAGCGGACATTGAGGGTGAAAGAGGTAAACGTGTGACGAGAGGGAGCAGCGAAGTACAGAAGCCCTGTGTATATCCGGCGCGCTCCTTCAGGCTTTTAATTCGACAAGTGCCTATTACCGTTCGGGGTTTAGACGATAAACCATCGAGTGACCAATTGAAACACCGCGAGTTTGTAAACTCTCGAAACTTATCCAGCCACTTCCGGTCTCCACGTAATATCGCGGAATCATAAACAATTTCATCGGCGAACATTTATCGTTCTGTTCTTTGGGCGACAAAAATTGTAACACAAAAATAATAATAATAAATATAAACAATGGAAATTAATTTACATGAGGACGAAACCACGAAATCATAGAAATGCAAAAAAAAAAAAAAACGTTCTATTCGAGGGTACAATGGTGAAATTTCATTGCATTTTTATTTTAATAATAATAATAATAATAAATATAAATAATGAAAATTAATTTATACTTGGACGAAACCGCGAAATCATAGAAATGCAAAAAAAAAACGTTCGGTTCGAGGGTAAAACGGTGAAATTTTATTGCATTTTTATTTTTTCGCTTCAACGAGAAAATTGCGCGTTGGTAAGGTGCACGAGGGGGGCAAGATAGGCCCCTCCTTCCGGCATTTAACGCAATTGGTGCTCATTTAAAAATCCCATCAAAAACGCACTCGGTATAAACCCATATCTAACAGCTACACTACCCTCTGCCCTTTTTCTTATTTTCTCTCTCTCTCTCTCTCCCTCTCTCTCGGTGCCCTCCTCCTCCTCTTTTCTACATATACATCGGCGACGTTTCTGCGTTTTACTTTAGTCGCCGTTACGATTTTCTCGCTTCTTCTTGTTAACGCAGCCTAGCACCGTTTCACCCTTATACATTCGGGCTTTCCCTGTGGGGAGCCCCAGGGCGAGACAGAGACGGATCCTGTCTCGTGATTGGATTGGAAGCTCAATTTACCCTACCGGAGGTACCCCGGACTTCTCCATCTCGCCTGTTTCTATATATACTTACATACACACACACACACAAATATATGCATATATATATATTTATATACATATATTTCTTATATCTATATAAATATATATATATGTGTGTGTGTGTATATTTATATATATATATATATATATATATCCATCAATTTATGTACACAAATCTTACCTGCCTGCGTATTTCAATCTTCCGAGCTGCCAATTTCTTTCTCGTAATGCTTTCTCAAAGCATATTGATAAAAAAGATTTGAAATTTGATGTATAATCCCTGCAGCGTCATGAATTAAGCATCCGCTGAATTGAATAATTACAAATCTGAGATATCTCTAAAAAAATAATATAATTTTTTCGACCCACGCTTGTAATTAAATACAATAGAAGAAAAGATTTTTTTTTTTTTTAATTAGAAGATAATGTTTTTAGGTAAAATGACTATTTTATAAAAACCTTCTCTCCATCGATGTATTATAAACAATATACGATTACGTTTCCTTCCAAATATGTGTGAATAAAAAAGATTTTGTTTTTTAGCGATCATCGTTTAAGGGAATGACGAACACGTTCCTAGCAACATTGAAATTTCGAAATTTAATTTCTCCCATTCTATTCAACCGCTTTCAATGATATTTATTTGTGTTTATGCAGGACGCTTGCTCTAAGAGGAACATGCTCGGCATTTACCAACATTTTGAAAAGAATTGCGCACGTTGTGGTTACCATGGGAGCAATTGCGAGCTACGATCCATCGTATTGCACTTTCACAAATTTCCCGAGCATAAGCCTCTCAAGCGGTCAAAAGTA
>JAPYZI010002977.1:0-39696 GCA_030523105.1 Ophioninae sp. A BG-2022a | reverse complement strand
TAGCAAAGCACATTTTTTCTTTTAGTTTCACTCAATGTTGCAGTAATTTTACACTCCCTAAAATGCCAAATAAATAAAAAATAATAAATATTTTTGAATATTTGAGAAATACGTGTTTTTTTATTTGTTTAAACCTATCATATTCCAAAGGAATTAACAATTTTATGTTCTTGGGCTACAAAGGGTTAATGCTTCGAGTGCACACTTCCGCCGGCAACCTACAAGTGCCATACTGGATCAATCGGACCCGCGATGTTTCTCGAATTGTTGTATTTCGGTAAATATCCATTTTTTGCTTTTTTCTTGTTTGTAGAGACGTTTTTTTTTTTTTTTTTGTAGTGAACGATCCATATTTCATGGGCCTAAATTTATTCTTTGACGAAAACGGTAATTAAATTCCAAAACATTCGCTGAAAGTCGAGCATGCGTTGAAAAATACTTACTTCCACGAAATAAAACGTTACGGGTCAAAACCACGCAGTGTACAATCGAAGGGTTAACCTCAGAAAAAAAAACAAACAGGTTGTAAGCTCAAATCTGACGTTGAAAAAAAAGAAAAAAAAATATCGCGTCGTAAAGTCGAAGTAAGAAGACTGGTCCCGAGTAAACTCACCACGTTCCCTTCGTTCGATAAACTCGGCGGCCTGCAGTAGGGCAGCAATGCTCATATTTCCAATTTTCGGCATTTATCCTCACGTTTCGATATTGCACACGCGCGCGCACACACACACAAACACACACGCACACACTCAGTCGCGCGCGTGCGCGATTCCGCCTGGAAAATCCAGGTTTTCCCTTCTCGTAACCCACGGGTTAAAACTGACACGGACGCAAACACAAAACACGCGCCGATCCACGCACAATCGGGAATTCACTTTTTCCGGTCACGTGACTCTCCGGTGGAGTCGTTATTCGCTCGAAGTAAATATCGCGGATTTGCGGACTAGCATCTATATTCACCAGACGCTCGTTAAGTTTTACGTATATTTGTTTCTGCTTGTCGTTTTACTTTAAATTGCCACCTGGTTTTAAGGTGTAATTCAGTGTTGTTGTTTTTTTTTTTATTTTTTGTTTCTTCGGTAAAGTCTGCGCGAACGTTGACGCGCGTAGACTCGAATCCGTTGGACATGCGAGAGAGAGAGAGAGAGGAGGAATTTCTTACGATTTCATTCGCGTTTGTTTTTTCTTGTTCGGTATCGCGCGCAACGTCCGACAGGCTGCGTTGCGCGTTCGGCTGATAGCAGTTCTCGATTGCACGGTCACCAAGGTCCAACTCGGGCACTTTCCGTCAATCCGTAAGTTAAGCTATCTCGCTCGCGCACACGCTGTTTATATATATATATATATATATATATATGTATATTTATTTCTCTCTCTCTCTCTCTCTCGCTTTCGCGTAGCTTCGCGACGACGCTCCCGAAGCAGCAGCGAGGAGGCTCTGGCGCACTCTCTGTATACTCGTACCACAAACTTGCTCGGTAGTACTGCACCCTCCACCTTCTGATGGCGAGACTCTCTTTGTTCCCGTTTCTGTTTCACTTGCCGATACGAATGGAAAAATCGGTGTTCCTCGTCGTTAGCGATTTCGTAAATCGCGCGTTTTTATTTTCACTTTGAAGAATATCTACAGTCGAAACCGCTTATAACGACACGACTGAATACACCAGGTATCGGATATAACGACGAAACGCGTCAAAACCGTTTTTCACCGTAAACACACTGTTTACAACTTTCGTCAATAACGGCCAGTCCGCCGTTCTTTCAATGTCGTTATAAACGGTTTCGACTATACTTTATTCTTTATTCCACGAATCTTCTTCCCGCCCCCTCCCCTCACGATCTCTTTTTCATCGGTTTTTTCACTCCCCACTCTTTTGTGTCCGCCTTTCTTTCTTTCTTTCTTTGTTCGTTATCGCTCCGCGTTCCGCATGTGTTCGTCCCTCGATTTACACTCTCCGACCAAATATCCTTCCCGCTCTTTTTCCCTCCCTCGATCCGCCGCGGTTTCGTATCTTTTTGCCTCCAGTTCTGCAATTTCGTTCCTTCCCAGCTCTCGCTTTCTCCGGCGCGATTTTCTTCGTCACTATCAGGACCTGTACAAACGCGAGTCCGTTTGATAAAATCTCTTCCTCTTCCCCCCGCTCCTCCGACTCCTCCCCCCTTCTCTCTCCCTCTTATTCTCAACGATAACCTGAGAATCGCACGGAGGACATCAAAGTGTCGGTACTCACTACACTGAACGCTTTCGCGCACAGATACACGTGTACATAGAGAAGCAGTACGTAAGTACCTACATGGTAATCTACGACGAGGCAATAATCCACGATCGGTACGAACATAATACGAACACCGAGCGAACGAGGCGATAACACCTGCGAGAGGTTAACGGAAGTGGAAAAAGTTACCATTCAACGTTTGTTTGGGTTTGTTACCATTCGATTTTTGTTTGGTTTGTTTGGGTTACCATTCAAAGTTCGTTTGGGTTTGTTTGGGTTACCATTCAATTTTTGTTCGGTTTGTTTGGGTTACCATTCAACGTTGGTTTGGGTTCGTTTGGGTTACCATTTAACTTTTGTTTAGTTTTTTTGGATGAACATGTAACTTTTGTTTGGTTTGTTTGTGTTACCGTTCAACTTTTATTTTCACGGCCGAAACGTATTTTTGTGTCACCGGGAAGAATAGGAGAATTTGGTTTTCGCCGTCCGACGGAATACGCGGTTGCTTCACGATCGCCCGAAAAGATTCCCGCTCCGGTTCCACGCCCCCCTTCGATATATTCCGCGTAGCTGTTTCGCGCACGAAAAACTCTACGTACACATTTTTTTTAAACATTCCTGTACGTTCGTGGTTAAGATCCGTGGGCGCGGGCGACGACGATAAAACCGCGATTTATTCCGCAAGAACACAAATGTAAATCACACACGCACACCAGTCGCCCGAATTCATCGAAGAAAACCTCTCTCCAACACTGCCCGTACATCCACTCGCTTTAATCCCGTCTTCCTTTTCTACGTTGAAACCGTTGAGATTGCGATGAAAAACTAAATACGAGGGAAGAAAAAAAAACGCGTCGCGCGCGCCATTCGACGCGACCGCTGTGTCGCGGGTATCCGTTTTGCCGGCGGTCCCCCGTCAGTCCTTCCTGCGCGTTAAACGTCACGCTCGTAGCCTTGCCAGCAGCGTATGCTTCCACCGTATCTATAATCCTACCGTTCTATTACGTCTGATGTAGGATAGAACTCGGCGCCCTAGGGGTCAATGAAACCTAGTACGCGAGCATGCGATATCCGCGTATACTACTCTCTCTCCCGTGTACAAACACGCACCCCCGGTAATTACGTACCTAAGCAGAGGTAGGTAGATCGCGTACTCGCGGTGTTTCTCGTGTTCGACGAGCGAACGCGACGCGAGTCACCAAAAGATCGCACGAGTCCGAGTTTTTTTGTTTTCTTTTATTATTATTCGCTTAAGCCGCGAGACTCCCGCACCGTGAGACAGTCAGCGCGCGACTCTATCGCTCGATCGCGCGTCGCGACTCTGACATCGCGATGCGCGAGAACGATCGGAGGAAAACAAGATGGTAAAAAAACGAAGAAAAGAAACAAAAAAACGGGAATGCAGAACTTAAGAATTCGTCATATGCGGTAGTCTCGTGTGACCCGTGATAAAAACATCGTTATTTTCGATTACGACCCGCATCGAATTTTCTCTTTTCGTTTGTTTGTTTTTTTATTTTTTATTTTCAATATCAGCTCATCGCTCCCGCGCTCTATACGCCGTCCGTTCGAGCCGCGGGAAGGGGCTTTGTTTTCGTTCGCGGATCCTCGATACTTGAGTCGCCCACGCGACCCGCCAACACTCCCGATCAAAGTCCCTCTTTCTCTCGCTCGACCGCTCGTCTTCCCGAGTAAGCGATAGAAACCCGCGGTTACGTGTACGTCTCGCTTGCGGTCGATTTTGTTTTCGCATTCTATGCACCACTGTACGGATAAGTATACCGCCCGCAATCGCCCCGACCACTGTGCGTGTAGACGACCGTGCGTGCGATTTATTTTTTTTCTACTGCACGTTACTGTAGCGCGAGAACTCGACCGTGCGCCTATTCGCCACAGAGTTCGCTCGGTATCGCGTAGATGACGCTCCGCTCTCGTGTACGTTACACGGAGCGGCTCACCTGTGTGTGCGCGGGCGCGCGCGCGCATCGCTTCGCGAATGTTTGTGAATCCGGAGTGGGGCGGAGGGGGGAGACTGGAGGGAAGTGGTGGGGATGATGGACGGTCGCGAACAGGCTATGTCGAGGAACGAGCGTGTGCCCGAATGCGCGCGTCCGTTCGTGCGTTGTTGCTACCTACGAGACTGTACGCTCGCTCACTCGCTCCTACACGAGTTCGTTGCTCGGTTCGAGGGAGCGAGAGAGAGGGAGTGGATAAAGGGAAAAGGACGTGGCGAACCTTTATTATGACGTGAGATTTCAAAATAAATATAGCTCCGTGCATGTGCTTTTATCTATCGAGTTGCACATTTTCGTATAGTCGTAGTATGGCGGCGGGGAGGGGGAGAAGGGGGGGAGGGTGGCGTGAGATTAACTGAGGAAATTGGAACGATAGTTCGATTGAACGTTATAACTCGGCCTCTCCGGTGCTTTTTCGCTCATTCGGTGTTCGGTTATTGTTTTATTCTATCAACGAGTGCGGCAATCGGCGGCTCCGTCCCGAGAAACGTCAGATTCCTCTCGGCACTTACGTACGCGTGTGTATCCGTGTATGCCCCTCGCGCGTTAAAGTAATTGCGACTCGTAAAGCGACAGTGGGACAAAACAAAAAAAAGAAATAAGAGAGAGAGAGACAGCGAGGAAGAAAACACTTGGTTTTAGACACAGAATCACTTCTTTTTTGTTTTTTACCCACGGGGTTACGCACAATTGGAGCAGCGTCCTCGGTTGGTATTACTGATGAAACAAAAAAAAACAAACTTTTTTTTCGCTTCCTTTTTTTTCACCGACCGACGACGAGACGACGGGGCCGACGACCACCACAACGGACGACAACGAACGACGAGCGCGCGACACACAGTCTCTTGCACCTCCGCACTCCGCAAAGACTCTCACGCATTTATCGATGTCAAAAACGTTTCAGCGTCGTAGTACGAAGTCAGACAGCATTCTCTTACGGGCATCCCCATTGGTCCCCGCCTACCGCCAATGCACCGCCACGACCAATACACTCCTTCGAAACACAACGATCGCGCGCGCCGCCACCGGGCGTCCGCCGGTGTCACGTGAATCGCATGCCCGCAAAACAAAACAAACAGCTGGGTTAGCTCCGTATACAGTTGAACCTCGCCTACCTTACGTAAGATCACCGAGAGTAGGTACGGAGCGTTTCGCGCAGCCCGAAGCGCTCGTACCAACGTGTCAGCGTGGCGACCTGGTGGATCAGCGCAGCTGTTATTCTCACGTGACGCTATATATATATATACATATATATATATATATCTCCAACTCGTACTTTTCGTACGCTGTTCCATACATTTGCAGCTTCCATCTTTTTAGGTTAGGAAACATACTAGCGAAAATTGTGTTTGATTCTGTTATCAGGGGTTCAATAAATATAAAAACGGATAAAACTACACAGCCAATCTTCATCGTAAATTTGATTAATTTATCGAATGGTTCAGAGTGACAAATGCGACTCCATCGTCGGGGTTCTGCACTATTCGCCATTACGATTCGGTTAGACTCGCGGGAGACATTTCGATCACTCGATCGATCGGCGACGAAACTTTGACATCCTAGCGCTTGGAACAAACATTTTTTCGTTGATTTATCAATTTGATCACGAATTAAAAATATTCCAATGATTTATCAATTTTATACAATTTTGAAACAACGCCGGAGTTCGATAGATCACGAGACTGGGGTTGCCACGGCAGATACTGAGTGGGTAAGTTTTCACAAGCGTTTTAGACGTTTATACTTGATGGTAAAAAATGGTAAATTTTCTTACAATTTTTCATTAATGTCACCACAATGCTGTATTATTTGTGATGAACCATTTATTCACGAACAATCAACATGGCGAGTCTCATGTTTGACCAACGTGAAGATTCTGCCGACTGCTCAATTCCAACCAATTTGGGAGGTTATATTTACCTTTCGACTCACCGGGAGTCTATTATACTCACGTAATTATTTGTCATTGATGCGTACACACGTACACACGCCGAATATTCTTCGCCAGTTATGCAGGTCACTGCACGACTTGTAATCTTTTTCACTCGCGTTCGTAAGCACAATCAAAAATCTTTTCTCTCGGCCGCCATGTTTTTTTTTCCAACGTGGTGGTTGAACAAAAACCAAAAGTAGAATGCAACACTGGTATAGTGTGATATTACCTTCGATTGAATAATTCTGGGAAGTATGATCGCCAAGAATCCGAATTGAACAAGAGCATTCTTCATTTTTGTCTCGCGGTTTCATGTAAGCCAATGTTCATGGAAGCACTTTATGGTTTTGTTTATTACGTCGTGAAATTCTCCCTCTGTGTCGTTCCGGTACAAAAAATAATGAATTATTTGGATCCATTAATGATTTGTCCTGATAATGGTAATCACATGTGGGTAAGTGGCGCGATGCTTAGGATAGCAAGCGCGTTGTTTACAACGACTTGCAACGCCAGGAGCATAAATATCCGTGCTGTCATTGTCGGAATCAAATGGTCGCGACCTTCCTGCAATGCAAACATTTTTGACGAATAATTGTCGTTTCTAATTGGAGATTAATCTCCTAACGTAATTCAACCTTGGATTATTAGGCAAATCAAATATTACCGTCAGTATCCGTGTTCGGCGATAATAAACACTGAACTTTTGGCTGAAACGGCATAAAAATAAGCAAATCGTTTGAGGCGACGTTTCCAGGCTGGTTTTAGTCCGGATGCAATCCTCCACCATCTGGGGATACCCAACTATGAAGTTGTACACCAATTCCCATTCGTCCTGTGAAAAAAATGATTCATTGCAAATTTGTACATATTGTTAAAATAATTGGCTAAAATGTACTACACCTCTTGACTTAATTGGCTGAAATCGATGCTGGCAATGTCCGGCAAACTGGGATAACGACCGATACATACGTCTTCCTTGTGTCGTTGTAAAATAGCACTTATTCTGGCAGTATTATAGAGCACAAACGCTCCACCTGTAACATAATCGAAAATCACTAAAATAAGATAGGGAAATAGTGGAGTTAGCGAAAAACCATAAAATTTGGTGATTAAAGAAAAATCTTTTGTAGAAATATGTCTTTACACACTTTGGTAAAATCCGCAATTGAATAAATTGGAAAGTGTTCAGTAGTTGTAAAATGACTGAAGATGCGTCGATTCAATATCAATTTCAATATTAATTTGATATTATAAGAAAAATCATTGTTATATTTAACATTTTCTAATATCTCATTATTAATAATTTTAATACATTCGTTATTAATCATTTATCCAGCTATAGAACTTTAATTTATCGAATTGTTTTTTTAACAATTGACATTTTTCTTTTATTACCATCCTTGCGCTGCTGGAATACCTTTTAAGTTGGAAACATCCCTGTCATTGGTACTAACGAAGACTGGTTTGGTGGGTTTAACCGAAAGCATTTCAAAGGTGACAATCGCCTCTGCGATACTCCTAGAGTCCGTTTCATTCTGCAATTTTGTCTCGGTTGAGTGTTTCAGAGTCTCAAGTTTTGCATCGACATACGCAGACGTAGTGAGTTGGGTCTCTTTAGCGTTCGTGTCTCCGTTTTTTACAACTCCGCACAAACAGCAATTGTAGCCATTTTCCCGTAGACCTTGAGATCTGGTAATGAACGAGTATTGGTAATCGGCAGAAGCATCTACGACTTTGAAGCCATTGAGATCGAGCATTAGCTCTGACGCTTCTTTGATCAGTCTTAATCTAGCAGTTGTCAAATCGGAATCTTTGTCCTCTTCGATTCTCAAGCTTACGGTCTTTCCTAGTGATCTTTTTCTTGCGTAGTTTGCGCTGTGTTTCAAGGCGCTCCTTATGGCTGATTCAATAATTTTTCTCCTCTCAAGAAATAAAGAAATTCGATCGTTTCGTAACGAGGTCTTAGCGATGGACATGGGCCAAGATGCACTAGCCATAACCAACGAGTCTGTGAACTGAAATAAACAAGATGGGTTTGAAGATTTGAGGTTATAAGGACTCGTCATAACCTCAAATCTATGTATGTAATCGACCGTTCACCTTTTTCTGTATATCCGCTTGGGACAGCCCGACGATGTCGCACTGTTTTCTCCATAAATAATACTCCATTATGTTTGAACAATCTTTCACGTTTATTCGTTGCGTCGAGTCTCGCCATGCCGTAAGGTTTACGGGGAAACTTAATTCACCATTCGCTGTCAAGTTTTCACTGTTTATCCTGATGATCGTTTTTTCAAACACTCTGCCCACTAATTCGCTCTGTAAGAGATTTACTAGAGCTGATTTATGAAACATTTGAGGTTCGTCCATTTCCTAACTGTACTACTTTTAAAATCGTTTAAACTTTAGCTGATAAAGTATATAACTTCTTTTACATTCGTTCTAATCAGGCAACATAGATATATATGGACAACGATTTCAGACGCACATAGGACAGTTCTTCAGCATTATATATGGGCCGATTCTCCTGGCGGGGGGAGGGGGTTCGGCCCAGCATTATATATGGGCCGAACTCGATTCGTAGTTCTCGAGTAGCGGCGCTGACGGCGGTTTTCATTTTCATATTTTCTCGCTACGCTTGCATGCGAGCGTCGATACATTTTTTTCGTTTACTTTTGCTCGGGTAGATGTTTGAAAATTGAAAGAGCTTAATACGTCTGTCGGTCCGCGGGTCAAATACCAAAGTGAGAACACTCTTTTATTTCTATTAATTATTTATATAATTGAATCGCAACAATCTTAAGACATACGCTTACCTTTTGTTTTCCAGGTTCGATTGTCTGGTGCATTCGTGAAAAAAACGAAGATCGCGCAAAGAATTCAATGCGGAGTGATTGCCTCAATTTTCAGGTCAGTGTTCAACGAAATATTTATAAATACATAAAAACTATATTTTTCTGATTGTTTTCAACTTCTCAAATTCGATCGCTTGAAATGATAAACGTACGTTTTTAACAAAATTTTTCTATTGTCCCCGCTTGTTGGACGCGATCTTTTCAATAGCGATATCCGAAGATTCTTTAATTGAAAAATTTCGCAGAGTCCTGCGATGTAATTTTTTTCGAATGAGATATAGTTCGCATCACCATTTTCTACATTCTTCAGTTTTTTTATTTAACCTACAGAATTTATTATCACGCGTCTTACAAATGTGTCAGAAACAAAAATACTTGTCCGCTTATGTCCATGGTAAAGTTCTTAACGAATAGTTAGCTTTATATATCTTTTGCACACCAGACTTCACATGGAATGATTATACTTCACGTATGCTATAGCTGCCAGCTCTTTACAAAACTCTTCCATCACGATTACGCTCTCGTACAAAATGTTTTCCTTATTCAGCCTGAAAAGTAAAGATATACATTGGGATATTTTTTTAAATGAAAGAAACAGCTTATCCAAACTAAGAATACGGACAAGCCAGTGATCCACGCTCAACGCAATATAGAATACTCACACATCCTGGTTGCAATCCTCGAGTAATTTTTTTCTGGTGTCCTTCAAGATCAGCTTATAATTAGGTTCTTTGGTAACCTCATTGGACAGTTGCTTGACTACCTTTTGTAAACATGTGAAGAGACTTTTCAAGCCAGGCCCGAGTGGCAAAAGAGGATTAAGAAAGTACTCGTGTAGATACGGGTGCGGAAGCAACGCTAGCCTCGATACAACGACCGTCAATTGCAAGTTGATCTCGTATCTTTGGTTCGGAATGTTGGCAATTTTGTCGAAGAGCATAGCGATGAAGGGACCCGTGTAAAATCGGTTAGAACAATGGTCAGCTTCCGGACGCGAGTCGTAACTTGCCGAATCGTCTACGGACACAGCTTCGAGCGGCCAAGCCAACAAAGCACAGTCCGACCGGACTTTTGCGTATTGTTTCTCCCAGTCAGCCAGGTAACGCTCGTAATGATTGACGACCGAATCTGTTTGCAGGTGACGAGGCATCAACGAGAGGAAACTGCAACATCCAAGCGGAAACTTTCATCCTAGCTGAGCTCAAATATAAAGGAAAGTATCAAGCCGTCTTCAGGTATCGATAGAGCTAATCAACACTGTGCTTATCAAGGCCTTGATGCGTCGAGCAAGAGATACGAGAAATTACAGAGATCTGGGCTAATGGTGATTGGTGAAACGGTGAAAGGTGATTAAAAACCTAGTTGACTCGATCAGCGAGACTTTGAAGAAACGAGTTTTCAATGTTTAACTTCAAATAAGTATTCAACGTTTAATCAATCGTTGAAGCAACATTGAAGTTGCAATATTTTATCTGCTAGCTTTTAGTTAATAATTTGCATGTCAAATCGTCGCTGGTTTACCAATTAATGATCCTGTGAATGTTACTGGGCGCTAGAGTCCTACTGTGCGTTTGTTCTTGAGAAAAATCGAGGGATCCTTTTTTCTCCCGTTCTCGCTCGTCCTCCTCGTCACTCCAGGATCCAATAGCGCTGTCGGCGGCACCGTTGTCATAATAGCCACGAGATGTGAGGTACGAGAGAACTAGGCAGTGCAGGGTATGCTCGTCTCGTTTGTCCAAGATCTCCTCGAACAAATTCAGGGTTTCCAGGGTCAAATCCTCGCTGTCGGTATAACAATTCTCTATGAGTGTGTGCAAAACGCAGCAGGCGCATACGCTCCCTATATCCGGCTCGTTTCGATCACCCACCAGCCAATTACTGATTTCTGAAACAGTCGTCGATGCGATGGAAATATATCTCGTAAATTCATTGTCTCGTTGCTTCGCCGTAGTTTTATCAATCTTTTTTTTTATTGTGCCCATTAATTGACCAGAAAAATGTTTTTACCTCCCGTTAAGGTAGTCCTATCGGAGTGGGTCAATCCATAAGATTTACATGATTTTTTGAAATAGTCCCGATTTTAGTATATTCAGTTATTGAATATACTGAAATCAATTATAAAATTTTTCTTTGTGAAATTTCAATGCCACTTATCGATCTTATTTTCGAGTAATGAATATTTGAAAATGGGAATTTCTCAAGGCAATTTTGCTTCGCTAGGTGAACAAACGCCAACTTCCGGTTACTTCAAAACGATATATACAACAGAGTCCATAAGATTCTTACAAAAATATGTAATTTCGATTTATTAAAAACGTAAAAATCTAATGAACTAATACAATAAATATGATTGTCAAACAATCTTGTAAGTAATATTGATTTTAATACGAACTTACATTTTTCATTTCATATTCTCATTTCAATTCAATTCATTCAATTTTTTAAATTAATTCAATGTCAATTCAATTCAATAATATTCAATTTAGTGATTGTCGCTAAATATAGTAATTTACGATTAGCAACTTCTTCGCTGTTACTAAATATAATTTTAGTAAATTATTGTCACTATATTTAGTGACAGCGAAGAAACATGGCAATACCGCGTCAGTTGGGAACGCCGGAACATTCGCAAGAAAAAAAAAATGCTACGTTGCTACATGTAAATCTAATAAAACAACAAATAATACTTGAGTCAGTACAATGATTATTGATCGATTACTTAATGATTTATAATAAACTGTCAAACAGTTGTGTTCGATTGGATAGATTTATTTAAAGTCAATTAATTTTAACTCATATATTCGAGATCTCGGAAAATCATCGTTTAAACAATTTTCGCTACACGACTAGTCTGCATCGTGAGGACTACCTTAATTCACAGGTTTTTAAAAAAATGTTACCGATGTCCAAATCAAAGGTTAAAAGTCTACAAGCAAACCCAAACAACGAATGTGCGAACGATGGAATTTTAAACGTCGACAAAGAAGAATCTAAAGATCTAGATCACCTGCGCAGAGCAAAGGAGATGTTATTTTTTTGAGACTCTCGGTGAGTAATGCCGTTATGATGACCGCGTGGTGATCGGCCAACGATGGTGTAATGACCTCATCGAGAAATCCTTTTCTTATACTCATCGCGAGTGCACGAGCAACTTCGTGGTGGGCTTCCTTGATCAGTTGGTCGCAATAATCGAGCCATGCGAAGTAGGCGGCTACTTGTCGACAGCCAGGAAACTTTTTTTTGCTCGTCCAAACGGGCGAGTCGAGACCCCAGGTAACGTCGATCTCGTAGATTTCGGTTGGATCAACGTGCGCCGGTATCGATTTGAACAAGTTCTCCAGCCGTCTAGTAACGACTTTGGGCAAATCGCTTCGCGCCATTGTTAGGGCGAAGGTCGTGTCTTCCAGGGCTGCGAGAACCATTATCCCTTCGCAGGCTCTGACTCTCACCATGTTATCCTGAAAATTGAGGAAAGACGCACGTGTGCACTTATCTGATGCGTGACGATATGACATTGTTTGGGTTCACAACATCAACTTGAATTTACGAGTCAAAACGAATACGGAAGGGATTGAAAATCTACGACGTAATCTTTAAGTAACGATACACGGTTTTTTGTCTATCAATTGATCTCTAACGAATCAGTCGTGAAACAAAAACCGCGAACTTACCGCGCTGTTGAGATAGCTAACAAGGGCATCCAGGAGAAGACTCCCCGATCTCTCGTGGTCAGTCGGTTCGTTCGAAAGATCGCGGCTCTTGTCGTTAACTTCATCAGCAGACTCTTGAATTTTGTAATCAGGATCTATTCGCAAATCTTCGAGATCGGGCATTTTGGTATTGGGATGATAATCCAGTTGATTCGTCGGCTCGGAGGTTTTGTCGGAGGTTTCGTCGTAATCGGGTAACTCTGGGTCTTCAACGTCCTCGCGGGTAACATCGATACGGGAGTTGGGTTTTTGAGAGGAAGGGCTTGATGAGTGTGACAGGGATTCGGCGTCTTTCGAGGAATTTGATTCGTCCGATCCTCTCGCTGGGTGCCCCCTCGTCCTTTCTTTGGTAACTACGTCCTCTCGCTTTTGAAAATTTTTCTCGCCTTCGTCCAGTCTCTGATCGGAAGTTCGATCAGATGAACTGATGGATCGACGTCTCTGGCGATCGTTCGCGAAGAGATTGGGATTAATTATGGTAACCGCTTGGGTGTTGAGAGGTTCGAACAGCGGATTCGAATTGTTGCGCTTTCTAGTAGGTACGTAAGTCACCGATTGTACGTCGATCGGTGGCTTTTCGTTTTCCTCTTCGCGCCACGACTCCTGACCTTCGAGCCTCAGTTGACCAGCCTCGTCGTTTACTATGCTCGTCAGTTGTGGATATTTGCATACGAGGAAACAAAGAGTCAATAAGAATTGGATTTCCTCGGGTTCGATTGGGGAAGCGAAGTTTCCGTTGCATTGGGCGATCAATCGTTGAACCGGACCGTGAACCGGAGCGTGGTGTAACAGCGGATGCTTCGATCTGGCCAAGAGCTTTTGTAAAAAAGCGAGGCAAACGAGTCTCATGCCCGGTGGTGTTTCTACTATTCCAAGGGTTGCCAACCAGTCCAGAAGACCGTGCTGCAACAGATATTCCAAACAGGGACCTGTGTCGTCCACTCTTTTCTCCTCTTCCAACAGAATATCCAACAGACGATCCAGGTGACGAGGTATACCGGTGTTCTCGATCGACACCTTACAATCCGTCTCGTGACTCGCGTAAAAGTTCATCAGCTGCTTCCAGTGATAAGTGAAGTCCTGCAACAGCGTAGCCGGCGGTGCTATCTGAAAAAGCAACACGCCTGACTCAAATATCGTACTTAACCATCCGTGGTTACACTATCTACAAAATAAACCCATCATCACACGGAACGGTATGAACCCAGCAATGTCTAACCCTCTCTAGCGCCGTGTCACATTTCTGTCACAAACCGATTCTCCGCTTATCAAAATCAATATCTTCAAACTCATTTTCAGTCGATGAAACTTATCTGTAACGAACCAATGTATGAAATTGTATTTTTCAAATAAATAAAATATTCAGATTTTTACAGAAACACGTGGTTTTTTATTTCTTTCGATAATCACTTGTAACTACTTATTTTATAAATTTTATATATCGCTTGAACATTTTTCACGTTGCCAGTATCGCTTCCAACGATACGTAAAAATTCAGGATATGTGTTTGAACCTTTTCGAGTAAGAATATCATGGGAAATATAACTCATATTTATTCTGGATTAAAGTTTATGACTTCTGGCCTGCCCCACGAGGACAAAGACAACTGATCGATTAAAAATTCTCTCTGTACGAAGGTCACGAGGAATTTCAATTCGGGACTGTCTGGGATTTATCATATGGGTCATTAATAAATTATTTTTAAAGATAAACAAGACTATAGAGCTGCTATTTTTTTTGTTTAACGTGACGATCATTGTTCATGGACAATTGGCTCCAGTCCCCAATTACATATTCTTCCAACAATCTTTGCAAAAATACGCACTCTCCAATCTTGATCAAACATAGTCTGTGTCGGGAAACTTAACAATTCTAGTTTTCCCTACACATCAGTCATAGCTTCGCGTTAACACAAATCGTTACGGGTATCGGGCCAAAAGCATTTTCTCGTAGTCAAATTTTTATTTCCTTTGGAAATAAAGAATTTAAGAGTTTTCCCTATGGAAATTAAGAGTGACGAGTAACTCTCAATATAACCCGAAGTCCCTTTTTTTCACTACATTTTTCATCGGTCATATCTCTCTCTCATCTCTCAAACGTACGACGTTTGAGAGATACCTCGACAGATACGTCGTCAGCTGAAAACATATATATTTTTTTTCACTTCACGCGCGCCCGCGTTTCGTGAACCCGTGGCACAAGCGAAAAATTCAATACTCACCACATCGATTGTATTTTTCAAGGCAACCTGAAAGCCGCTTATCATCTTGATATTGGCTCGTTGCAAATTTGTTTGGAAAAACTTTGACGCGTAGCACGATAGTGGTTGTTCAACCAATTTTTTCCTGGGTTTCCATTGCGTTCACCGGCTCTTTTATACATATGTATATATGTATATATACATATATATATATGTTGGACGTACGTTTACGTATTTTTGTACCGTTTCTCGTTACCGCAGTGGTGCAACGATTATTGTGCCTTGCAACGGCAGTGAAGGCATCCTAGTGTTACATTGACCAACTTCGGTAGACTCAAAGCTCGCACTATCGAGTGAGTACTCTGTTTTCCTTTTTTTTTCCTCTCCGTCTCTCTGCACCGTTTATTTTTGTGTACCTGCTGTTTTTGCACGTTGAGTCAACACGGTGGCGCCATCCGGCGCTTGCGCTCGAACTACCCGGGTTTTTCTAGAAACGAAGAGTTCTCGCGGTACACATGCTCCGTTTGACGCAATCCCCTCCCTTCTCCGAAACTCGTAATCAATAAATCGCTTTTCGTCTCTACACCGTACTTGTCAAGTTTTTCAACGAGGCGTCGGTTCAACGATTATTTTCTCCTCTTTCGTTTTCCAATGTTGCTTTAAAGAAAAACCGTAAAGTCCGGAAGAAACGTTGTACTATTTTGACAATGTTCCGTTTGAACTGATTTTTCTGCTTGGGAATGGCTGATACAGCAGAGTTGACGGATTAGCAATTTCTTTCTAATAAAGAACTACGATGCTTTTGTTTGGGTTTGTTTGGGTTAATACAATTTCCACAATTTTTCGTCAAAGAAATGATTTTTCTGCTTGGGAATGGCTAATTCATCAGAGTTGATGGATAACCAATTTCTCTCTTATAACGAACTATGATTTATTTCTTTGGTATCCTCACTCCAGTGAGTTAGATCGGAATTTGGAATGCTCCAGGCGTACCTAACTCGAGAAAAAGCGTGAAAAATAAATGATTTGGAAAAGAATACGATTGGCACGCTTCACGACGGAAATATATACGAAAGTAGTCGCGGTAGCCTTGACGCGTTGAAGCTGCCGGTTGTAGAGTACTTAAAAGCGTCGTACGTATCGCGTTAATAGTGTACGATTGAATAATGCGATTTCCACCTTTTTTTCTTATGACATTCCTAATTTAATTATCATTATTATTAGCTATTGATACTCAAACGCGTTTTTAGTCTTTGTCTACATCCCTGCGGCGTTTAATTGTCGCTATTATATGCCGATTCTCAGGAGTACGCAGCGCGGAAAGTTTATACTTCTGATTATGTTCGATACTTGAAATTGGTGCGTTTTCGTTACTTCCTTTCAGTCACTCAATTCTCCATTGTTTTTCTTATTTCTTCGTTTGGTTTGTTTGGTTTGTTTGGGTTCTTTTTTATTATTTATTTTCCATTATTTATACTCGATTTTATTATTTATTTTTTGGCTTCGAAAATGATCTGGTTCGCTGATTCAAAGATTTAAGAAAATGAATTACATTTATCGAGAATCTGCAAACCAGGTGAAGCCCTCGAATTCGCTTCGAAAGCAAAGATCGTCAATTTTTCGTCTTTTAACCCATTTGTTTGGGTTTGTTTGGATTCTATTTTATTATTTATTTTCTATTATTTATATTACATTTTATTATTTATTTTCTATTATTTATATGACATTTTATTATTTATTTTCTATTATTTATATGACATTTTATTATTTATTTTCTATTATTTATATTACACTTTATTATTTGTCTTCTATCTTATCGGCTTCGAAAATGGTTAGGTTTCGCTGATTCAAAGATTTAAGAAAATGAATTACATTTATCGAGAATCTGGAAACCAGGTGAAGCCCTCGAATTCGCTTCGAAAGCAAAGATCGTCAATTTTTCGTCTCCTAACCCATTTGTTTGGGTTTGTTTGGGTTCAAAATAAAAAACGCGCTCGGGCTGCTATCGCAGAGACGGTACTCACCTGCCTGGATGCCCGTAACCGACGCAGCATTCTTGATGGATTTTGCGAAACAAAAATGATTGTCAGAAGCGAAGATTTTTTTTTAGTTTCCGTCGTCTGCTCTAATGACGCGTAGAAACCGAGCAACGTACGTATTCCTATACATAGGTAGGTTACGACGTTTATTGCGCAATAATTGTTGAAACGTGTCCGAAGTGAATCCAACAAGCGTCGAAGGAGCGTGCACTAAACTCGGTGTACGAGTCTCTTATCGTTGCTCGATGATAATCGTATGCGAAGACCTGTGGTACCGGGCCATTTCGAACGACGACGAAATAACTTATTTCTTTATCACGCACTTGTGACCTCGCGCCTCAATTCTTTTTTAAAGCTTCTTTTCTCTCCCTCGCTATCCGTTCTATTTCGCGGTGAAAGTCGAATCGGCGCGCGCAACTCTTCGAGAATCGTTTCCCCGTCGAAACGAACGAACAAATCTCATCTTCTATCGACTGAAATAAAAGATTTTTAAAACTCAAACAAACCCAAACGAACTCTCGTTTTTTCAAGACTTTTCGAACCCTTTGATAATATATTTTCTGTAATTTCTATATCGGTATATTTTTACTTTGTATTTGTATTATTTTTTGTTATTGTATTATCTTAGTTTTTAAATTGTATTTGTTGTCTCTTTTTTGTTGCCAGAAAGTTACACCGGGGCATAACAAATTATATCATCGTCATCGTTATCCCTTCACCAATGAACTTCCGGTTTATTTGGCCACGACAGCTCTGAAACTAATCGTGAAGAATAACTTATTTCGATTCATCATCATTAGCAGTTCCAACAGGAAATAGTCCGAGGAAGTTGCCAGACGGCTGATGTTCGATTCCAATCATTCATTTGATTGATCCTCTATTTATTTTTTTCACCCATTTCGGTTTTTCAATACAATGGAAATCAATTTTCATTTACTCTAGTTTTCTTTACTCAATTTTATTCAGTTTTCAATTTTAATCAATTTTTAATCCTACTCAATTTTTATTTACTCTATTTTTTAATTCAATGTTATTACATTTTCAATCTTCAATTACTCAATTTTACTCTATTTTATATACTCTATTTGTCTCCAGAATTACGATTTTACGAAAATTCCTCGGACTAATTTTCAAATTCTCATTAGCGAACTCCGAACCTCGAAACGTTGTCTTCATCAACAACCAAAAGTGACAAAAAATAAGGTTAAATATTTTTAAAAATTATTTTTCGTTACGCGCGAGAAAATAATATGCACCTGTAAGTAAACATTTTCGAAAAAAACAAAACGTTTCCAAAAGTACACAAGTGGAAAATGCACGTTTGACGCATGCGTTGAGGTATTACTGGATGAATATTTAAAAAACCGACATAATTCTTGAAAATTCTTGAAAATTTAAATTTTGTTTGGGTTTGTTTGGTTTTGTGTTTGATTTTGCACGGAATTCATAAATTAATCTCCGTACGATTCGATGTACGGAGTTTTCCTCGTTTGCTGAGAATGCCGAGATTTTACCGTCGAAAAAAAAAAAACCAATTAAACTGACACTCGTTTCCCACGTGTATATTATCCGTCATCGTCGTTTTTTTTCCTCCCGACAACCGCGCACGGAAGAAACCAACTTTTTCAAAAATTCGTTTTCAAAAATCGTCGAAGTAACGGGACAAGCGTGGCAACAGATTTTTGTATATATATATTATTTTTTATTTATTTATTTATTTTTAATATCGCTCTATATCTGAGACTTCCGCGATCCAGTATCGCGATCATTCACACACACACATACAGATAGATTCACGTATTCACAGTCGCACGGTTCGATACAATGAACGTCTTAAATGTTTGTTTGTTTTTGTTTTTCTTTTTTTAATTTTTTTCTTTGAAACTTTTTATTTTGACTATCGATCAGCCGAGATTGTATCGAGGCGCTCTTTCGTCGACGACTGCGGTTAACATTTTATTCTCCGCGCGACGTAACCGGCTTTCTTTTTTCTTTTCCCCAGTGATTTTTTTTCTCTCTTTCTCTTTCTCCCACTCTGTTTCTATTACGTTCTTGTTTCTTTGCCTAGTTTGATCCGAATCGATATCCTGGACGATTCATAAATATTTCACGACTCTACACGCCACGCTCGCGATGAGGACGATACAACATTTTACTACGCCTAATTCGTTCGATCTAAAATCCTTCTCCCCCTCGTTTCCGATGAACGAAGGGGGGTTTTTTTTTCTTTTCGTTTTTTTTTTTTTTTTTTTTATTGCGGCCGACGTTACGGTTTCACAAATGACGTTGCAACGACGTTATTCACGAATTGCCAATTTTTCGGTTCTTTCATTTTTTCCATCTTCTTTTTCGTTTTCCTTTTTTTTTGAAATTTAAAAATGTTTCTCTTCGTTTTTCTTTTTTAATTGCGGACGACGTTAAGCTTTCACAAATGACGATGCAACGGCGTTATTCACAAATCGCCAGTTTCTCGGTTCTGTCATTTTTCTCTTGTTTTATAATATTTTTTGCTGTTGTTTTCCTTTTCTTTTTTTTTAAATTTTTTAATTTCACATCATCGACTCTTTGATAAACATTTTTTTTTTTTCGGTCAGCGACCTGGAATCTACAGCGTGGCGAAAATAATTTTTCACGAGGATAAAAATGGAAGAAATGGGAAGAAAAAAATATGAAACGTCCGTTACATCCACAAAGTCGCGAAGCTCAAGAGCAATCCTGGGGCGTTTGCGTCGTTTCTCGCGTGACATTTTTGCGACACACCGTGACATTTTTCCGCGTGAAAATTCACTGCGATAACATTACAACTTGCATTAACAACGATTAATTTATCATTTCTTGTACAACAGTGACATCGGACTTTTAAAAACAGAATTCGAGTGATAATCGTCGTATAATTTTTTTTTTCTTCTCCATTTATCCATCCGGTTTCCCCACTACTGATCTTCGAGAATTTTCATACTCGAGAATCACAGAGTGGGTAATATGTGCTCACGTTTTGTGCTTCTGCTTTATCATTAATGTCACTTTTCTAATTTTACTTTTTTTTCTCGAGTTATCGGTCGAAATCGTTATGAAAATTTTTGGAAATTCGATTAAATCTTTTTTATACGGTCGTGTATAAAAATATATAGATCGGTGGGGGGAGCGCACAGACCGACAGGAAAACGAGAAACATAGAAAATTAGTGGACATTGAAAAAAAACGAAGAAAAAAAAAAAAAAAACCGGTGCCGATCGTTTTTCAAAGTCAAAACGTTTCATCGTGCGACCGGTTGAAGCGTTGATTAAAGCGTCCCACCGAAACTCGATTTTCTTCGGAGGGTAAACCGGTTTTTTGACATTTTTTTTTCGTTTTTTTCTCTTATACGCTTTGCATCAGGGATTTTCGTAGTTTTCTCGCGATCGACGGATCTGAGAGTCACCAATAGTGCATCCGCTAACAGTAAAGTAACTTTTTTCTTTATTTTCGTATTTTTTTTTTTTTTTTAGGAAACCGAAGAAGCTCAGGTTGAAGAAGATTAGGGAATGATGCGCGCGCATACTGGATATCTCGGTTGCATCAGCCAACGACCTATAGCCTATTTTTTTTTTCCTTTGTGCTCTATTTACAGAAGTATGTCAAATTTGTATAGTTCTCGTTTCGTTTTGCGAATTGTTTCTTCGTATTGCGATTCCGTTTCGTACCGACTCTGTATAATTTAAAATCTAAAAAATTAATCGCGAAGATGATAATGTTGGGGTATCGTCTTCACCGGTTTTGTGCTGCTACTGCGGCAACCAGCGCCGCCCCTCGTCCGCTCCCGTCCTCCGATAGCATCAAGTCAAACTGCACCACAAAATGGTTATCGATCAATGACACGTATGACCAATTGATTTATATCCATTATTCGTAATATTTGTTTGGGTTTGTTTGGGTTAGACGAGAGCATCGAGTCAAACTGCACCACAAAATGTTTGTCGATCAATAATACTTCAGTCATAAACCCAAACAAACCCAAACCAAATGTTTTTCGATCAATAATAATTCAATACTAAACCCAAACAAACCCAAACAAAGTATTTGTCGGTCAATACATACGACTAATTGATTTCTATCGATTATTCGTAATATTTGTTTGGGTTTGTTTGGGTTATATCAGAAAGCATCGATTCAAAATGCACCACAAAATGGTTGTCGGTCAATAATACTTCAATAATAAACCCAAACAAACCCAAACCAAAATGTTTGTCGGTCAATACATGATTTGTTTGGGTTTTTGTTTTTTCAATTAAAAATTTCGTAATTAGAAAGAACTCCACCGTAATCATAGGATGTAAAGATCGACCAAACGGTTTTACTTATTCTTATTAGATCAGGCTGAATCATTGGAAATTAACGAGTTCGATTGGAGAAAGAAACAAAAACTTTTTTGGATAACTATTTACGAAAGAAAAAACATGGCTACTCGATCGAGCAATTATTATTATTTTTTTTCTTTTTTTGATAATCAGTCGAATAATTGAATCGAACAAATGCACAATGTAAACAAACACTATGAGAATCTCGCCACGTTTGAAGTCAGGTGCTCAGATTTGGTTTCCAATAATAAAAATATAAATATTGGTTTACCTTGTAATTCTGTAACTGAGCAATTTTCTCGGTCATGAGATCGTGAAAATGCGGGTGAAATCGGTATACAGATCCGTCGACGCCCACGGTTACGTTATCTTCGCCAATCCTATTGAGCAACGTCGCAGTACCCGCGCTCGCCAAATGCGCGGCTCTTCTCGAAACCACCGAACAAACGTACCTGACGTTCTCGCAATCTTGATCGCCGGCGTTGTGTATACCGAGCTCTGATAGTATTTCACGACAATTCGTGTACTTCCCCTTAGGATCGCTGAAAAATGATAATTCTCGATGCTCAATTCTCATTAAGAAGTTTTTTTGGGGTTTGTTTGGGTTGTAAGACAATTGATGCAATTTTACGTGAAAATACTATTTATGCAATTTTACTTGAAAATACAATTAGAGATATTTTACTTAAAAATACGAATGATGCAATTTTACATGAAAATACAATTTGTGCAATTTTACTTGAAAATACAAATGATGCAATTTTATATGAAGATAAAATTGATGCAATTTTACATTAAAATACAATTGATGAAATTTTACATGAACATTGATGCAATTACACATGAAAATGCAATTGATGCAATTTTATATGAAAATAGAATTAATGAAATTTTACTTGAAAATATGAATGATGCAATTTTAAATGAAAATACAATTTATGAAATTTTACTTGAAAATACGAATGATGCAATTTTATATGAAAATACAATTGATGCAACTTTACATGAAAATACAATTTATGAAATTTTACATGAAAATACAATTGATGCAATTTTACATAAAAATACAATTGATTAAATTTTACATGAAATTTCACATGAAAATAAAAACGATGCAATTTTACATGAAAATACAATTGATGCAATTGTATTTTCTGTTGTGTATTTTATTTTACATGAAAATATATGAATGATCAAGACCAAAAATTAACTCACTTCTCGATTTCCGAAACGTATTTGGTAAAGAATTTTCCAGGTTTTTTGAGCTCGGCGGGGCATTTGCCATTAAAGAGGAGTCCGGCATCAACGAGTTTCTCCAATACGAGCCTCGCCAGCTCTCCCATGTACATTCCCGATATCATTTTCTCGAAAAGCTGCTTTTTCGGGTTGATCGAGTTGTCGTCGATTGCCCGATCGTACTCGGTAACGACGAAGTCGAGGGTGCCACTCTCACCGAAGGCTCCCCACTCGGTATTTATGAGCATGTTGGGATTCGAGTCGTCGTACTTTCCGGGTACCGCCATTTCGACGTTTTTCGTTTTCTCCACGTAACAGGCGTTACTTCCGGTGCCTAAAATCGATTGGGACAATTATCACCGGTTAAACATTAGGTTCTTTATATATTTTCTTTTGTTTTACAACAATTTTGTTTGCTGTTTGACAAAGTGTACAATATTCATTCGATCGAGTTCTATTTGCTCTGAAAAACTGTGCTAATCGTTTTTTTGACTAATCAAATTTTCTCATTACTTTTGATGCTTAGAAATTGATCGCCTCGATGAAAACCAAAGGAGAGCAAGTGTCAAAACTGTCGCTTCAAAAATTCCATTTTTAAGCATTAAAAGTAATAAAACAATTGAATCACTCAAAAAGACGATATTTATTTATTAATTCCCATATGGCTTGCAATTATCTCTGACATTGTCCATCTTACATTTAACTTTGCACGTTTTTTTTTCTACTCAAAAAGACGATTAGTAGAGCAGAGAGAAAGCTCTATCGAACGAATATTATACACTTTGTCAAACAGCAACAAAAAAATCATTATCAAACAAAACAAAATATAAAGAACGCTACGAATTTATTTTCCAACCTAATAATTGGTTCGATCAGGGATATTCGGGGATTGACCATTCCGGATTTAGTCTTACCAAGGATCAGCCCAATCCTGCAGCCCCGATTTTTCCAAGCGCAAGACATCAATGTCCCGGTTGTATCGTTCAGGATCGCGCAGACGTCGATCTTTACGTCCTGTCATCAAAGTTGTACGAATTTGTGTTTTTAATTCGTTCAGGGTAATTATGCAGCACTGGGGCTCCAATTTAATTTTGGCGGGAAATTTTTTTTGTTGCCATAAATTACTTTAATAAGTCTCGACTAGTGATATTTAGCCAACGGACGCTGACATTTTAAATTATTTCCATACATTGTGAGGTTTTGAAGTTTGGCGAAAAATTTCGTTTAATAGGTCATTAGTATACGACTTTTTGGCGTCGTATACTTCGACGCCTAAACGTCGAAATGCGCCATGAATTATTGAACGAAATGAGCCTTCCACAATGTACCCAAACAAAACCAAAAAACCTCATAACTTATGGAAATAATTAAGGTTGTTTGGGTTTGTTTGGATTTGATAATTAAAAATGTCACCTTCCACCGGTTAAATATCACTAGTGGTGATTTAGGGGTGGGGTAGAAAACCCGAACTCTGATTGGTCAGAAGGCTCAAAATTACGAAATTTTGATATTACGAGACTACAAATTTCTTAAAGCTTTTGTCGGCATTAGCATTGGGAAATTCGTTTGGGTTTGTTTGGGTTTTGCAGGCACGAGGTTTAAGAAATTTGTAGCTTCGGAATATTAAAATTCGGATTTTCGAGCTTTCTGGTCAATCGAAGTTCGGGTTTCCTATCCAATCCTACTAATTAAAGTAATTTATGAAAAAAAATAAATCTCCCGGCAAAATTGAATTGGAGCTCTGCTTTTGCTCAGTTATCTTGTACGGGAATTTAAAAAAATGTTTTTGAAAAATAAAAACCGTATTAGATTTGTTAGTCAATGGAAGAAGATAAGAGATTAAGGATTTTTCGTTTATTGGTCAAACTGACTTGTCGCTTTTCAATGGCCTGTTCCAAGAGCGCAACGACGTCCTCGCCAACAACTCCGCTACAGTTGAAACCCTTCGTCCACCGGACGAGGTGACCTTCCGTTAAGCCCGTCTGAGTCAGTGGAAAACTGAAAGTGAAGCCGAGCGGCAAAATCTCGTTTTCGAGCTTGAGATCTTTGACGAAAAGAGCGAGACACTGAGCGATGTGATCGAACAATTGCGTTCCCGTTCCGAGCATCAAGCTCTGCGGTATCGCGTAAATTTTGCTCTTCATGTCGAAGTTTTGACGATCCAAGGTTATCAGAAGAACACGAAAATTTGTCCCACCGAGATCGAGGGCGAGGAAGTTTCCCTTTTCTGAAAAAAAGATTTTAGAGCTTGTTTCATAAAATCGTCGATGTCCGTTTAAGAGGGGGCGATACCTCAGCTCGGTCGGTATGGTTGATTGAGATAGTAAATACCCCACGGATTTTCTAAACGGCTCTTCGGAATTGAGCGACATTTCACCAGACAATGTCAAATTAATGGACGAACGGCTGTCTGCCCCCAAAATTCCGTGAATCGAATAAAAAAAAAGTAAATTGTATTACCACGCTAGCGTCGTGATGGAAATGCTGTTAAATTTGGCTAGTATAAATTTTAACCCTTTCCGGTCGGGGTTCTTGCATCGGGGACATTTTTATATCGTCGTAAAAGTCGATCAAAATTGATTAATTAATTTCAAGAATAATTACTTTGCGATTCAACATTTCCGGTTGACTTACGAGATAACAATGTATGATTGTTCAGAGAAATTAACTTAAATAAAATAAAATAAAATAAAATGCAATTAAATTAAATAAAATTAAATTAAATTGAATTAAATTGAATGAAACTAAATTAAATTAAATTAAATATGCCGACCGCAAAGGGTTAAGACCTCAATCACGTGATTCCATTGTATATTTCAGGAAATCCATGGGAATTTACAATTTCTAGATATTTATTTACCATTTCGAGAAAATATCGGCCGACATTTGTGACATTTAGTTCCGGGGGACGTCGGGAGCGGCGCACAACCCCAAATTTTCGGTGGTTACGTATATACGTATACATACGCACATACAAAGCCCGTCGCGAGGCTTGCCGGACGCTAGCGACAATGTTGCCTCGCGGTAGATAGCCCTAGCTCACACTAATTTTGTTTTACCGACCCGAGCAGAGGCTGCGTCGAAGTTTCGTCGCGGGTATCGTCCCTTCGAAAGCCCGTAAAAAAAAAATATATATATATATATTTTTTTTTTACGGGTTTTCGTAACTCTCGTTATTAAACCCAAACAAACTAAAACTCTGCATTGATTTCCGATTCACAATCAGCACTCGTGAATCAAAGTTCTTTCTCAAAAAGGGTTTATAAAATAACCGTAAATTGTTACTTTAAAGTGAATTGAAACTATTAAAGAGTAACGATTTTAATTGTTTACTCTTACGACGGTGAAAATTGCACAATTGATGCGTAACGATATTTTTTATCAATTTTTTTAATCGATTGGAAATAATAGATTTTCCAAAAATTTGCATTTCGAAAAGCAAATTTCAATCATGTTTCTTCTGTCTTATTTTTTTTTGTATTCAATTGCTCACCTGTTCCATTGGGAAGATTTTGTACGTAAGTTGTAAAACATTTTACGATAGATTGGGCGTGAGTCTCCTTCGACAAACCCCGGTCAATCTCGTGCATCAGTCTATCCATGACCATACGGAGTTGATCGTTCGAAAGAACGAGGTCCTTGCAAGCATCTTTTATCTGCAAATAGAAGGGAATACGAATTATAATGTTGTTTCATTTTTTTTTTTCGTTTATTCGATGAGGATTGTATTTTAGTAAAAATCCGTTTATTGTATATGTATGTTCATGTAAATATTCTAGTAAACTAGTAATTTCCTAGTAAATTAAATAACAATTTCCCAGTAAACTAAATAGTAATTTCCTAGTTAACTAAATAGTAATTTCCTAGTAAACTAAATAGTAATTTCCCAGTAAACTAAATAGTAATTTCCTAGTAAACCAAATAGTAATTTCCTAGTAAACAAGTACTTTCCTAGTGAATGAAATAGTGATTTTCTAGTAGACTAATAGTAATTTCCTAGTAAATTCCAAAAATTCCAAAAATCCAATATTAATTGATTATCGGCAGACTGTTTCGAAGAAAAAAAATATAATCGCCCGAAGTGCCTTCCTCTTTTTAGTACCCGAGCTTCCGTCACAGTGGAAACGAGTTATCAGAAATATTACGATGACTTTCCAATGATAGAACTATCGTATCACGCGTGTGTGTGTATACGTATACGCAGTTGCAAAAACGCGCCTGTCGCATCGTGATACCGTTACGCAACAAAAGACACGAGGAGACACGATCAACGATACACAGAACGGCGGATCCAGCATCTCGCGTGAAACATGATTTGCGACTGAAATATTCGTCGACGGTAATGCGACAATGATTAATGGCAGCTTCGACATTGCCCGATAAAGCAGTGCGAAGGGATCAATTTTCTGTTTCTTTAAAAGTGGATTTTTGTTTCGGTGAATCTCGTCATCACTCGTACGCACTGTTACCACTTTTACCTGTTCCCTTCATTCTCTTTATATTCAAATTTCCTTCATTTTTCTTTTCTCTTCTGCCATCTTACTTCTCCATTTCAACGTATTTTCTTCCCTGTTCAATATACCGTCAGAAATTAAACCCTATTACGGTCACCACCAACTTACGCTACACAGAGACGGCCATGTATTCTTCTGATTCCTTGATTTTTTTTTCATGGAAAAAATACACATAGAAATTTGATACTTTAAATATGTTTTGTTTCATATTTTAATTGTTAAAAAAAAAATATATATATATATATATATATACACTTTTGGTTTCACGCAAATTGCCCATCGTTTACATTAATGTTTCGAAGGTAAAAAAAAAATGACGCACAGCCGGAGTCCTATCTCACGCTGTAATTATCGGAATAAAAAGAAATCAAAATGATTCTCAAAAGCAATACCCATACGCTGTTGGTGAACCAGGATTTTTGAAATACATGCAAAATTCACCAAACGCCAGCTTAGTAAATTCAGTTTTGTGATTTTTCATGAAACTTTTGTTATATTTGACGGCAAAAGTAGGTTTTATTTTGAAAATTATAAATAATATTGAGGTTCACCGACAAACTGCTGATGTAACGAAGATTCGTGAAAAATTTCATAAAAATCGGTGGAATTGTTTCGGCGTAATAAATCCAGAGGTTGGGAAAAATATAGTTTTAACAAAAACGCGACCAAAGTTGCGTAGCTCTGTTTACTCGACACTCACGGCTTTTTTTTTAGCGATAAAACCAATAAATCTTGAAATTTCGCTATACAAATTGTATACAATATACTCAAAAAATTGAACAATCAATTTACGGAAATAAAAAAATCAATTTTTTCAAATTTGTAAATGGTCTTCCTGCGTTAACTTCGGTGATTCGTCTTCGATCGGTGAATCTTATATATCTGATGAAATATGAATTGGGAAACCGATTCGAACGCGAACAATAATATATCCTCCAAATTTATAAATTCGTTTCGGCTGGAATTTTATTCATCGACGTAACATTCCTTTTATGGACGTGGTGTAAAATGACTCGCGAGAATTTGAAGCGTCATACTTTTCTGATAAGAGAAAATGTAAACGTTCGTGCGCAAACCGAGTGCAAACAAGAGTTTCACTCGACACGAACGATTGCTGCGGCTGCCCGTCGCGTTGCATAATGATGCATTGTATCCCGCGTATCCTTTTACTCCTATCGCAGTAGGATTCATCTCTCGATCGAATAAGCTTGGCAAAAAGCAATATTATCGGTTTCCCATAGATATACGGATACGTACGTAGGGTGACAGCCAATTCGACTCAATCATTGAAAAGGACCATTTTTTACATTTTTTTAAAAATGAAATCAATCTCCACGAACTTATTTTTAGAAAGTATATAACATAATATCAATAATTTGTCCACAACCCAAACATTACTTTTAATCATTTACTTTTTAATTTATTTTACAAAAAATCACGTATCTAATTAAATATACGTTACTTTTTAAATAATTAACATATTTTTAATGATAATAATAATTTAATGCTTGTTATATTCTTCCACGAAATCTTCGCGTGTTGCATCAAGCTTTCGAGAATTTCATCAACGATTCATCGAAACACGTCAAACTTATCGAATTAGTCATTCGCGAATATGATTATTTCCTTAACAATCATAATGTGTCATTTTGCTATCAGCTCAGTAAGAGTGGTAACAATAGGAAGTTTTAATGCGATTGGATAAAATAATCGTTCGGTAAAAACATTCAAAACTCAGATCTCCTAAGACCTGGGCTTTTAATGAATTATGAATGTATGAGTTATGAGTTATTTTAATGAGTCATTGAGTTCATTAGTTATTGAGTTAATGAGTTATTGGGTTAATGAGTTATTGAGTTAATGAGTTATTGAGTTATTGAGTTAATGAGTTATTGACTTATTGAGTTAATGAGTCATTGAGTTAATTAGTTATTGGGTTAATGAGGTATTGAGGTACTGAGATATTGAATCAATGAGTTATTGGATTAATGAGTTGTTGAGTTAACGAGTCATTGAATTCATGAATTATTGGATTAATGAGTTTTGAGTTAATGAGTCGTTGAATTAATGAATTATTGAGTTAATGAGTTACTGAGATAAAGAGTCATGGAGTTATTGGGTTAATGAGTCGTCACCAAGTCGTAACTATTGAACGAATAATGAATGAACGAGTTATGAGTTAATTTAATGAGTTATTGAGCTATCAAGTTAATGACTTATTGAGTCAATGAGTCAGTGAGTTATTTGAATGAGTTATGAATGAATGAATTATCTTTGAAGAACTATGTATACTTTTCAATGAGGAATCCATTGGAATAAAATTAAACGGAAATTCAATCGATCGATATTGCATCTAAGACTGTGTTCAAAGCGGGCTACGTCACAGACTGTAATTCTAAAGCGAGATTTCGATCGCACCCTCATTATCGATTATCCGGAAGCGTTCGAATAGCCCGCAAAAATGAGATTCGACGTCGGAAGTTTCGAGCTCCCTCCACACAGCCGCTTGGGTAAAGAGAGCGCGTGCGGTGGCATTGATCCAGGTTGACGTCATCTCGAACTCGAGACACACCCGGCATACGAGCCAATGCCGTGCCCGGAGCAAGCATATGAATGGAACCGAGCGAAAAGGATCATCTCGCCCTACCTCTCTTTCTGCTCTGCTTTTTCCACACGCACGCCCGCTCGGCATTCTCTTTTTACAAGGTTCGTACTTGGAGCAATCAGGAATAAAGAACTCGCTTGACCGGTACCCTTTTCCTTCCTTTCTCGTTCCAGGGCTCTCTTTCTCTCTCTCTCTCTCTATCTCTCAACCCAAACCCACGCAAACCCAAACAAAATTAATCTCTCTCTCTCTCTCTCTCTTTCCTGGGTTTTCTTACTTTACAATTTCGTAATATTATTACGAAATTGTACAATATTACAGCAGTATTTTTGTTAGTCTTCAGTTCGGTTTTAAGTTAATTTTTAGGTTTATGTTTAAGTTTATTTTGAAGGTCGTTTTAAGTTTTGTTGTCTATAGTGAGTCAAGTCTGTGGTAAGACTGAATATTTTTGAATATTTTTGCGTTCTATTTTATTTATATTGCGTTTTTCATTCGTATTTTTCTTTATTATTATTTAGATATAATTTTGGTGAATTTTTATATTTTATTTTGTTACAATTTGGTTTTTCGGAAATTGTCCGAATGTTTTTTTACTGGGGCATAATAAAATTTATCATCTCTCTCTCTCTCTCTCTCTTGCGGACACGTATGAACAAGAATATCCAAAAGGGAGGAAGAAAGAAAAAAATGCATGAGAATTCCTTAATAAATGAAAAAGAAAAAAAAAACAAATCAGTAAATCAAAGAGTCCGATTTTTTTAGGCAGTGACGTTTTTTTTTGTTTTCAGAAAACCTTTAAGAAATAACTTAAATGAATGAAACTTTCCACACTGTATTAAGGAACTCTTGATGCAACGTGATTTTTGGGGCCTTCATTGACGAATGTGTGTAAAAATCTCACACAAACGCAAGTCAAAATTAAAAAAAAATGACTCGTAGTTTTTCGATAAAAAATCGCAATTTTTTCGACCAAAATCTACAAAAATAAATTCAATAAAAAAATTTAACTGTTCTTTGGGCGTTCTTAAGGACTGTTAAGATTCCAGCCCAGCGACGTTTATTCGTTCAACGTGATAGCAATTGCGCGATAGCTCGCCCAACACAATCTACTCTTTTCAACGACCCTCCGTACGTATCTTCGTTCCCTCAATAAATTGAAGACGTTTTTTTCTTCAACTTCAATTAACAGTTGACCGCGTGTTTTGCAATTTAAATATTGCATCATTTTTTATTTCACGTTCTTCTCTAACACGTACATAAATAATTAATAAAAAAAAAAGAATACATCGACCAATTAACGTATTCGAATACTGAAGTTTAATTATTCGCATCATCCTTTCAAGCTCTCCCGCAAAATAACTTCAAATAATGCCGTCAAATTTATCGAAACAATATGTATTAAAATACGATAAATAAAACAAATAATATTAATTAAATAACAATGAATTAAATAAAATACCAATAAAATAAATAATTAAATTAGTTATGAATTAATTTTTATAAATAATTATTCATCAATTTTAATAATTCACATCTCATAAAATAAATAATAAAATAAATAAATAAAATACATTAATATTAAATTTATTAAACGATATTAATTTTGTTAATTCGAACGTCGAATCAATTTTTTTTATTAGTGATTTACTAGTAATAAATATACAAGTTTCATATAAGCCACATTAATTTTATCCCGTCCTATCGATCGATCCAAATAATACATTCAAAATCTTGGTTCGCGTTTGTTCCTTTTTTTTTCCAAACAAACGGTGCGATGTTCTTTGCCTTCCGTACTATTTTACCATGTAATTCTCAATGCTGGCACTAAAAACCGATGCCCTCGTGAATAACGGACGTCGCGTGCCCGATCGATCACCGCTCTCTCTCTCTCTCTCTCTCTTTTTGTCTCTCACTCAGACAAACGCGACTCACTTTATACACACGGTGTTTTTACAGGCAGCTGAATCCCGAGGGTACTACACAAACGTGTATACTCTCTCTTCAAGCTCGTATTCGTGTACGAACATGCTCTCGATAATCAGAACTTTCCTTCTTTCGCGTAGGTAAAACGTATGCGCGCGCATAATCGTCCTTTGTCCTCGACCCGAAGTTCCTTCACCTCGTTTCGCGCCGAACATTTGTTCCGACACGTGTCACAAAAATAGGCGACCAAATAAATGAAAAACCCCCAAAAAACAAAAAAAAATCAAAAATAAACAAAATAAGAACTGTATAAAAAAAAGAAATAGAATAAAGGAAGGAGAATCGAGCGATTTAAAAAAAATCTTTTTCGCGATCGAACGTTGACGCCGAGTAGGAACTCGATAAATTTCGGAGGAGGGGGGGGGGGGAAATCGTATCCGCACGGTTGGTTATTCTTACCTCGGGTTTAACGAGATTGCTCGTTCTCATCGGTGTAGTCTTCATTTCACTGTTTCGCGATTATTACCACCACTGGGTAAACGTGAAATCTTCACGATTTATTTGACCAACGATATCCCGAAAAACGACTGGTCAAGATGTGTCTTTTGGCGATCGAAGGAATATCGATTGGTCGTCACCGATGTAATATCCTTATGCATAAATCAGTCTGGTGTGCGACGAAAAATGATCTCAGAGTTCTTTCTCTACATACGAGTAAGAGCGTCAACCGAAAGAGCCGGCTTTTCGAATAACTCGTAACGAAAAAACACGCCGGCCTTTTTCTCTCTCTCTCTCTCTCTGTCCTCAACGACGCTATGGAAACATACGATCTTTTAAAAGTACACTCGCGAATTAATTATCCCGTTTTTAATGTTTTTAATATTTTTGTTAATCCACGCAAATAGACGATCGTATATTCCTGCCGCGACGATTCGATGCTTTCCAAGTGGCACGTGCAAACACAGACACGGACATGCACACGCACACACACACGCTCGCACACATACACTTGAAACCCACGCAGGCACGATTTCAACACTCGCGTAGTTTTTTTTTCTTCGATCGCTCGTACGTTTAAACGTACATTGGCACACACAACCGCTGATAAGTACGAATACCAATTTATATTTTCATGGAATAACGCGCCCGTGTGTTACAAACGTTGTTGCGTCAATGTGAGTTCTGGAGTTTCTGAGTGCGAAAACCGCGAGCTCACGGAGTTTTATATCGCGACTGGCGTCGTCGCGGTACAGGAGAACCCCAGGACCCCTCGCCCGTCTACTTCCTTGCCACCGAAGTCGACTTGGGAGGGGAAATACCGCCTCTCTTACTCCCGACCTCCCACCTCTCTCCCTCTCGTTCTTTCCGTCTCTCTCTGCCCCCGTCTCTTTCTCCATCTGCCTTTTTCTCTCTCACCAATTTTGTATAATTTCGTATTATTTGTATTTTTTTTTTCTTCATATTATTTTTCATTTTGTATTATTTTGCATAATCATTTTTTGTAATTTTCTATATTTTGTATGATTATCTTTTTTTTTTATTATTTTATATTATTTTGTATTATTAGTTTTTATCATTTTTCATGATTTTGTATTAATTAAGGATTATTTCGTATTATTTTTTTATTCGCTTTCACTTTTGCCCGAAAGTTATAACTGGGTTATTATAAACATTATCATCATCATCACTCTCTCTCTTTTTAAAAAATTTAAAAATGTTTATTACCTAGTTTTAGTTTATTATTATTTTTAGTGTGCCTGGTTTTAGTTGTTTAGTTCTTCGTTTTCGTATTAATTCTACGTTTATATTATTATTACTATTATTTCTGCTGTTATTTTTTGTTATCATATTTCTATGGATATTTCACTAGATTGTCCGAAAGTACGTACTGGAGCATATTAAAACCTATCATCATCATCATCATCATCATCATCATCACCGGCGTCTCTCTGTCTCTCTCTCCCTCTGGATCTCATCGCATCAAAAAGGCGCCGCCATATTGCGATCGAGAAAGCGACATACGACCTTCGTGTCGGAAACGAGAATACGCGCGAATCCGGAGGAGCTGAATCGAGGCCGTTTCCACTTCCCCTGAGGCGGCCTCCCCACCATACTCAAGGAACTTGCGCACTCGGTTAGCTCGCCCCGTCGATGACGACGCTGGAGGCTCGTCGTCGCGTTTCAAGGGCGAATAAGGTCACGCGAGACCAGCCCTTTCCCGATTCCGCGGGAAAGTACCGCGTAACCTCAAGGAGCCACGTTGCGTCAGACTCTTCGAGGAAAATATTTCCCGTCTGTGGGTAATAATCTCGAGGGGGTGGTTCGATCCTCCTCCTCCTCCTCCTTGAGGTGGATCGAACTCGGGCGTTTTCTTTTTACACTTTCTTCGGTGTCGGAGGAAACAAGCAATTTCGTCGAAGAGGAAGCTGCGATTTCGTTTTTTAGTTATACGATATTTGTTACGTAACGTTTCCTCATTCGATATCCAAAATTGTGTATTAGCAAAAAAGAAAAGTTTCAGAAACGTTTTATTATTCTAAATCTGCAATAAATTACATGTACGAAAAAACGGAAATTTGAAAACCGTGTTATCATTTAATATTCACAAAAAGTATTTGTAAAACCTCATTTTGTTTTTAATTTTAATTTTTCACTTTATTTTTTAACGTTTTTACGGAAGAAATTTTCAAAAATGTTTCATCATTCAAAAACGTTATAATTATTCAACATCCGCAAAAAACGAGAATTTCAAAAACGTTTAATTATTGCATATCCGAAAAAGAATGGAAATTAAAAAACCGTTTTATCATTTAATATCTACAAAAATTATCTCTGAAACCTCATTTTTTAAATTTCAAGTTCCACTTTATTTTTTAACGTAAGAAATTTTCAAAAACGGTTCATCATTCAATATCCGCGAAAAAACGAAAATTTTAAAACCATTTTATCATTCAATATTCACACAAAATATCTCTAAAACCTCATTTTTATAATTTCAATTTTTAACTTTATTTTTTAACGTTCCATCGCAAAAAATTTTCAAAAACGTTTCATCATTCAATAAACCCAACCAAACCAAACATTATCAAAACCTATTATCATTATCATTCAATATTCACAAAAAAACATTTCGAAAACCTTATTTTTGTTTCCTTCTTCAAATTTCACTTTACGTTTTAACGTTTCATATTTCCGTCGCCGAAATAAAGGCTCATGAATCGTTGGTTATTACATTGACCTTTGCACGCTTCCGCAAATTTTTAACAAATCCTCAGCTGAGAGGCTGTTGAACCTGAGCTAATTTACACTCCGAATTTCCACAGCTCGACGCTTCGATAAAAGAGAAACCTTAAATTACGAAAACGAAGAACGTAACTGAGCGAATTCGTCACTCGACATATATGCTAAATCGTTAATTACGTACGCGCAGTACGATACCGGAAATTCAAACACGAATGAGCATTATCGTTTCGCCTTCGTGTTTTGGATCGAACGAAATACTGATAATTTTCGAAACTTCCATTATTCGGTTTCGGGGGGGAGGGGCTGGAATCGTACGCGCGCAAAAACGTAATATCACGCAACATTCGATTTTTTAAACGTCATTTGCGGCACTCGGATAGGTCGTTCCCGAGAGGCTCGTGTATGCGGTCCATTCGATGATGACGTAACGTCTGGGTGTATTGCACTTTGTCCCCTGATAGTATCCGCTTCCCGCGGTGTTTTGTTAAATTTTTTTTTATCTCCAATTCGTTATTGATATAATTAATCTTTGACCTTGAAAGTCAAATTGGTTTGAAAGCTCAAGGGGCTCGTCTTCGATTCTATGTTGTTGTTCCATCTTCTCCGTTCCGTTTGGTCTTTCTCTTTCGTTCTTATCTTTTCTGGAGAATCGCCCGTATTCATGCGATTTATGAGGAATCGCTTATTTAACCCCAAAAAACCGTTATCGCACTTCCGGATTGCGTCGTCCCTGTGACTTGAAACTTTTTTTTGAGGCAAACCGCGTTCGTCACTATCTTCGTAGATTTTAAGGCTTCGTTGATTTTTTTTTTTATTATAAAGGCTAGCTTCTTTTAATTTTTGTGGTTATATTATATTACGTTGCTGAAAACAGTTTCCGGTCTAACCTTGAATACGTTTGATATAGATTTATGTTTTTTTTTTGTTAATAAATTATGAATACTTGACTTTTTGATATTATTTATCTATAATAATTGCAATTATGAAGAAAGACGTGAAATTCAATTGTTGAAATAAAATGTTATGAAAAAATCAAAATTCAATTTTTCATATCAAATTTTCTAAATAAAAAACAACATTAATTTTTTCAAATAAAGCTTTCTGAAAATTTTTTTTTCTGTTTCAAATGAAACAATTGAAAGTGAAAGTTTGGTGAAAGTGGCAATAAAAAATCTGTTCGACAAAGTTCTTAATTGTGAGAATAAAACAAAAAAAAAAAAAAAAAAACGAAATGTCTATGACAGTTCGAACAATTTTTCATGCTAAACAAGCAGCTAATTGATACAGATCGTTCGCACGTCTAAAAATTTTCAACAGCTGTACATAGTCGTTTGAAACACGCAA
This sequence comes from Ophioninae sp. A BG-2022a, assembly GCA_030523105.1. Taxonomy (NCBI): domain Eukaryota; kingdom Metazoa; phylum Arthropoda; class Insecta; order Hymenoptera; family Ichneumonidae; species Ophioninae sp. A BG-2022a. The sequence continues at coordinate 3,526 of JAPYZI010002977.1, read as the reverse complement.
TGCCCTCTTTTTATTTATATCCCGAGAAAAAGAAGACAAAGTAACTCACGATCAGAAGGAGAAAATAGAAAGATTGACGAGTTCCGAGCTTCAGTACGTTCGGGCTAGTGTGAAAAAAAAAACGTTGTTTTCGAGCATCTTTCGATTTCTTTCATAAACGTTTAAAAAAAAGATGATAGTTGTAGAAAAATGATTTTTCTCATAATCTTTTAAAAAAAAATCATCGTGATGAAAAATGATTGTTTCATAATCCTTTTAAAAAAAAATGATCGTTGTTGAAAAATGATTTTGTCATGATCGTTTAAAAAAAAGAATGATCGTTGTTAAAAAATTATTTTTTTTATAATCGTTAAAAAAAAATGATCGTTGTTGAAAAATATGTAAAATAATGAGTAAGAGATAGTATAACAAGAGTCTTCAAGCGAATTCGTCTCAACTCGAACAGAATTGAATTTATCGATGAAACTCGATGCTACGTCGAGACGAGATCACTGTTTACACTAACAATCTTTCAATTCTCATCGCGTATTGAATTTTCGAGATAACCGGTGCGTACGACCGTCGACATGTCCTCGTTAACTTTTGGTACCCTTTCTCCCTGTCTGGCCGCTCGCGAACGTGGACCCGAGACATGGAACAACGTCATTCGCGGCTATCCTAAAAAGAGTTCCACGCTTCAAAACTCACGTGAGTTTGCTCACGCGTCTTCAGACGTGCTTCTTCGCACGTTCGTTCCTTTCTTTTCACGTGTACGTATCCTTCAACGAAAGACACTCAAATTCCGTAAAAATAAAAAAAAAAAAATAATAAAAAGGAAAAAGTGAGTTAAATCACTTTGAAAATTCGAAAATATATTTTGACGAGCGATGACCGATTAAAATGTTTCGGGTAATAATTCGGTAGATTTGTGCTTTTTATACCTGCTAGGTTCCAAAAGGGTCAAAATCCAACCAGATCGATAAGCAACATTGTTTTCATTTGTTTGGGTTCCAGAATGGTGAGGTTTAATTATCAAAATCCGACCGATAGAACGATAAAGATTGTTTGGGTTTGTTTGGGTTCGAGAATGTTAAGGTTGAATTATGAAATTCCGACCAGAACGATAAGCAAATATTGTTTGGGTTTGTTTGGGTTCCAGTTGAATTATCAAAATTATTCACAGTTTAATTATCAAAATCGTAACGTAAATTTACAGTTGAATTATCAAAATCCGACCAAAAGGATAAGAAAAAAAATGGTTTCATCATTCGTGCGAAACGTCACCAAACTAGCGATATTAAAAAGCGACATAACTTCAAAAGTTTGTTTGGGTTTGTTGGTTACTGCTTCATGCTGAAACGGCTGAACGAAATTTGATGGAATTTGTTTGGGTTTGTTTGGGTTCGTACTCCTACAGCTGAAACAAAATTTCATGAAATTTGTTTGGGTTCGTGCTCCTACAGCGTGTTAATTCACCTTAAAACGCACGTAGACGTTTCTTAAATTTCGACGGACAACAAACTTTCGAAAACAAAAAATGTTTTCGATATTACTTGGTGAATCTTTATTCTAATTATATCAAAATTTAAGTTTAAAATTGAGGATTATATATTTTTTATATTTTTTTTGTACGAAGTTACAACGGGTATATTAACTATAAACTTAAAAAAAAACGTTTGCTGGGCCTTATTCAGACCACTGTTCCTAATAAGGCTCAGCGAACGTTTTTATTTTAAGTTTATAGTTAATAGACAACCCTTTTTTTGAACCAAAATTATTATTAATACGTTGATTATTGAATAAATGATTAAATAGACATATTTGTTTTATTTCAACATTAATAATTTTGTTATTGTACATAAAAACAAATAAGGTGGGCCTTATATGGGTCATGTACCTCGTTATATTTTTCCACGAAATCAAATGATCAGTAAACATCAAAACATTAGGTTATCATTCGTGGAATATCATATTCCAAGTACAAACAAAATATAATTCGTGTCCGGTTGTTTGTAAATTATCGAACGAATCGTTAATTATTATCGGGATTTTCGAAGTATCGATCGATCAATCGATCAATCGATCAATTCTTGTACCCGCGACAATTCGATAAAATTAACAAAGATACAGGGTTCTGGAGTACAATGAATCATTTTTTTATCTGTGTACACGAATATCGCATCGATCGGCTGATAATCACTTCCGCAAAAAATAATGAACGTCCTCGTATCGCGCTGATAAAATAAAGTCTCGATCGTCTTTCGATTAACAAGTGGGAAATCCTGAATAGTAATCTCGGAACGGCTGCGTAGAAGCAGAGTTCGCTAAATCGTCGTATCGTTGGAACGAATTAAATCGGCGTCAAAAATGTCGGGACAAGGACAAAAGGAGGCCAAGTTTAATCCGCTACAGTAAAACCTCGATTATCCTAATCGAGATCCGACATCGTTCGGATAATGAATATTTTTGGATAATCGAAAATCTCTTACGGATTTACGATAAAAAAAAAGCTAAAAACATCCTGTATGATATAAATAGCAGCGATTTTTTGTTTATTCCTTAGCAGTTAACGATGAATAAACTTTAATTTTTCACATTACTGTAACATTTAATATTACAACTTATTTACAGTTGTTTCAAAATGAAAGTTCAGGATGACGCCCCGATGGAAACTAGCTAAATTCCACAACCTAAACAAACCCAAACAGTCATTGAAAAAAGTTCGATATATATCGAGCCTTTGAAAGTTTAATATTAACGATACGTTTATCTAAAATGATACACGAATAAAAACAAACCCAAAAAAAAAAACCAAGCAAACTAGCTAAATACCACAAAAGTCTAACGAGATTGTTTAAAAATTCCCAAACAATGATCGATTAATTGTACCAGTTGATTAGCAAAACATAAAAACATTTATTGTAACCCAAACAAACCCAAACAAAAATTGAAAAAAACTCGATATATATTGAGCCTTTGAACGATTAAAAAACTAGTCCAGATATCCACAAATATATACGACCCTAAACAAACCCGAACAATATTCATTCGGACGGATCTCCAAAGGATTTTTCATCCCTGTTTAAAACATCCGACGGATGATCTTGTTGTCGTCTACAAAGGCAATGAGAGTTCTCTTCGTTTCTCACATTTCTAATGTAGAATATGAAATACCGTCTACTCTAGGAAAATTCTGATGAAACGCGCCCATCGAGTTGAAAGCTTGACACGACTTGACTCGATCGCGGTATCGAGTTACGCGCTACCGTTTGTCGAGGATCTCTGCTTCAACGTGGAATTTAGCGAAGTATCATCTATTACGTAACCTCTAACAACGCACTAACAAACCCGCGTACAGAAGCACCCAACGTTGCACGTGCGATTCAACTTGGGAAAAAGAAGCATTGGAGGGGCGGGGGGGGGGGGGGGGGGGGGGGGGGGGGGTGGTGGACTTATAGTTTACGAAGTTTCGCAATTTTCTATTTTTTTCGAGGATTTTTCGAGGATCTACGTAGCCTAGCACATTTTCGAAACGCGTTTTCTTGTG
>JAPYZI010002976.1:0-20174 GCA_030523105.1 Ophioninae sp. A BG-2022a | reverse complement strand
TCAAAGGTGAACCATCGATTTTTGCAAATTTTTCCATACATACCCCTTTGCCTCTTTTTTTGCGATTTTTCAGATGGACATTCCGGGAAAACTATAAGAAATATCGATAAGATCCCAACGCCATTATTTAAGTCAGGCAAAAACCTTTTCCAAACCCCCCTATTGAATCTCGATTGCGTTAAAGAAGCTAACCCTACGACCGTTTGAAATTTCGAGATTTTTGAGATTCTGGAAAAGTGGCCGGGGAAGTCGAAAAAATTTTTTTTCCGTTTTAAAACTATAAAAAGGCTCTATTTAATCGGAAATTTGCTGCTGGTTACGAATATGGTCGAGTTTTTGCCGAAAGTACACAATTGGACTGGGAAAAGGCAAAAAACTTTTCTAGAATATTTTTTTGACATTTTTCCTTAGAAATTAAGAGTTCAAGGGGAATGAAATGGTGGAATTGTTGAAATATTAATAATAATTCAGAGATTGATCGGGGAACTATACACGCTTGTATCAATTGATTCAGAATTTCACCCCCAAAGACCCATTTCATGGATGACATTCCGTCGTGGGACACCTTGTATATTACAATACCTATAAGAGGAAGCAGGGCACGACTATTCCCCGAAGCATAACACCTACAGGAGTAAGCAGGACGCCATCATTCGCCCAACGAGAGAAAGCGAGAGCGAGAATGAAAACCGCCGTCAGCGCGGCTACTTGAGTACTACCAATGGGGGCAGTCCCCAGCAGAATCAGCACGTATAATCCTTAAGAACTGTCTTTCTATGCACATCTCACTTCGTTGGTGCAACACAACGACATCTCTCGATCGACATTGCAAACCATTCTCATCTCTGTTCATCCTTGGCCGGGGGTGGAGCTTCTTTCTAACCTCCGTGATACGCGGTCCTCGACGATTCGGACAGCTGATTCACCGCTACGTCTCGGCGACGAGGACAAAAAATAAATAACACGAAAATGAAAACTAGCAAACTGTGATCTCTGTTTCTTTTCACATTTACGCAGTTATTGTTTGAGGACAGCGATCGGCGCGCTCGCGGTCAAGATGGGCTGTTGCTACAGTCTATGCAAGGAAGACAGCGGATCGCAGGTTTCGTATCAATATCAGTGCTAAAATTGTACAACATTATCACCGTTCGATCATCGTTCTCCGAAGGCACGAATTATACCGAACCGTTTATCGACGGAACGAACGATCGCTCGGTGATCGCGAGTGCAATCATTAATCTTTACACGAATTTCACAAATTTTTTACTCCAAGGATTTTGCGGTTTATTGTTAAAAAATGTTGTCAGGGCGGCGAAGCAAACGAGAGGACACACTTATTGGTCGATCCAGTCAGTAACAGTACGAATATCTTACGAGTCCATAGGTAAGTGCACAATAATGGAAAAATAGTTTTTCTTTAACTTCCCGACGCTTCTCCTCCGCTACCTCAAACGCATTCCTTTTCGTTTTTTCTATTATTTACTCGTGTATGTTTTCCTAGCGACGATTATGTTAATCAATACGCGAGCTCAGTGCCAAAGAAGACGGACGAGCAGAGCGCTCTTAACAGAATACTTCACGAGACGGCCGCGTGAGTCTTCTCAATTTATAAGACACATATCTTTTTTTCTCTCGCCTTTCCGTGGTTTCAACGTATTGTTTCGTAACGCGACGCTTGCGACTGGTTAGTTTGATGCGTCTGTTTGTATTTGTTGCAGCAACGTTATCGACGTGGGGGCTTTGGATTCTCACAATTTGGAGCAACACGAATACATGGACAGATCCAGAGCTTATTCCAAGCGGATAGAGAGTGGCGGAGTTAAAGTGCCACTCGCCAAGTCTTGCCTCCTCAAGGACATACCGGCACCGGAGAGAATACTCGCCGCCGAACCTCTGGCTGTGGAAGATCGAGAATTAGTGAGAAATTTAAACCGCTAGAAACTTTTCTGGAATAAATCGTTCGTTCTGAGTGATAGTGAGAAATTGACATATGTTGCCGTTGATTTGAATGTTTACGGGATACAAACTTTAACTTTTTCCCTTGTCTGCTTTTAAATGAATAGGAAGATGTTGAGGCGTAGCCTGAATAGTGCTTTCGTTTGTTCCAGATCACAAACATGCTCAAAGAAGCCGTGTCCGCTCTGGGAGACGTAAAGGTCGAGCACAAGGAAGATTTGGTAGTACCGTTTCTTTCGTGATCGTTTATGCCTCATCCGATTTGGCGTCGTAGTGAGGTGCTGAGTCACCCGGGACATCCGCTGACCAGCGCTGCTTCGGATAAAGCTCACCAACACGCGGGTCAACCTACGGAGTTGAGCGAAGTGAACAAAAAAAAAATTGATTCAGCAAAAAAGTCATTACAATTAAATTGAAAGAGGAGGACTGGCTCGTTAGCGCTCCTCGCACGATTTATTATCGCGGAACCTTCTGGCTTTCGCGCTGCACGTTTCTCATACGATAGTGCTAATCGCTTTAAAAATCCATTCGAATACATTCACCAAATTTTTTGTGAATATACAGTTAACGAAAGGAAGATGAGGGCGGGCGGGGTTCATACGAATCGTTCATAAACTATTCTCAATAAGGAATAATCATGAGGTAAAAATTTCGTAACTTCGAAGCAGCGATACGAATAATTACTGGATTGATAGTATTATCGCGATCCAGTTGAACGAGAAGTTTTTGATTTCCGCTGTTAGTCATACAAAATTATTGTCTACGGTAAGCAGAAAATAATTAGATCGGTAAGCTGTCCATTCGAGTTAATGAACGGAAAACACACGTTGATTTGTAGACCATTGTTGCGACGATTATATCTTCTATAGTTTCTACAGTCAATTTTGTTTTTACACTACTGGATCGCGGTAGTTCTGTTAAGTAGAGAGTAATGAAACCATGAGCCGTTGAATGACTTCCCTCGATGATTATTATGAAAAACCCTCGCGTATTTAGTTGATGGCAAGTTTTTTTTCCCATTATCGGAAGACACGGAAGACAACAGTTCGTAGAATCAGGTATGATCATATAATTCGACGAGTAGTGATAAATGCTGAATTGTACTGAAATACACGTATACGCGTGATCATTTTGTAAGACTATAAGAGAAAATATTATACAAAATACTTGTAAAATAAGCTGATCGGTCTTGTTTTTTTTTTTTTTACATGAGAGACACAAAAAACGATTGCACACAGTTTATTTTATCCTCTCTGTACTTCTTGCCTACTGGAGAAAGATCTGAGGCGCTGTTTTTATATTGATTGATCGAATAAAAAAACTATACGTTTAAAGAAGCTCCACGTTTTAAACAAATCCGCAACGACCTGTAAATGCAGAAAATTAAGAACGCTGATTCCGTAGACAAGCATTTTGTAAGAAAAGCGTCACCGTATAAATTTTGACAAGTTTTGTATTCCTTCCAATTTATTTTCCTCAAAAATGATAAAAATTGGGCTATTTGTCGATCGTGCTTAGAAGACGGCTGCAAAACGTTATTCTTCGAGGAGAGCGAGTTGCAACATTGGCATGATCTTCAGCGACGAGAGATCGGCGAGTACAGCCTGAAAAATACGAGTTTGCGTTACGATAAAAATAATTGGCTGTTTCTTTACAAAAAAGATTTGCAAAATGTCTCACTTCGATGTTTTGCAGATTATTAACTTGGAGAAGATTTTCCTTGCGGAAGCTCAGAATCGTTACAGCGAGAAGAGATATTATTTCTAAAGAATCGTACCCGAGAACCAGATCCCACAAGTACAATAATTGTTCAGGTGGCAGATGTCCACTGAACCCTCTCATCAGCCATTTGAAAACGACTTTCACGCTAAAATAAGAAAGGTGCTTGTTTGGGTTGGTTCGATACAGCTTGTCTTTTTACTTTGCTTTTTATATCTCGGCTCTGGGTGAACTCACGGATGAATCTGAAGGTTTCTGAAGTGCGCCCACAATTGGGGTTCGTGGCATTGCAGCAGTCTTTCGAAGAGCAAACAGAGCGCCACTATCCCCTGCTCATGACTGGAGACTGTATGCAGCCGGAACCAATATCGCAGATAGAACGCACGAAAAGTGTAGTACATCGTGCACGCATCGTCGTAAAGATAGCAGAAAGGTGTGGCTGACAAATCAAACAAAAATAATTATCAAAATTCAGCAAAATATTCTTACATCATTTTCGCCAGTGAAATTTTCGCACCAAATCACGTTACTTTATTCCTCACCGTACATGGTAAATCCGTGAAACGGTATAACACCACTGGGTGGAAAAACCAACGTGTTTTCAAGAGTCGCCGGTTTGCCCTGTAGAACAGCATGAATTACTTGACCACCGGCGCTTCGATCCGTCGTCACGGGGGCTAAGACTTCGGAATCACGCGAAAAAGACAACATGGTCTTGTAAAGAACATCCTCGAAGACGAAGTACTGATCATCATTGCTGGCTGTCAGTTGAACGTCCTGCCAAAAAAAAAAACGAGGCTAACAAATGTCATCTGAATGAAAAAAAAAACTTTCTCGTTTCTTTTCGTTATCACCTTGATTATGAGCTTGTCGACCATTATGTCATACTGCAGGACTAAGCTCTTCAGTTCTTCGTAATACTCGATGTCCTGAGGAAATTCGCATTTATAATTTTATTCTCGTATTAAATAACAAAAAATAATCTCAAGTATCAAAACATTCGCTAAAAGCAAGCTCTCTGTGCGGGAAAGAAAAAAATACTAAAAAGTAGTCAATTATTTTCTCTACAGTTTCTTTGATCACTGATCCCAGCACGAGTGACCAGAGACGACCTCGAAGAGCCCGAGGAGAACCACGTTTCAGAAACTGTTGAGCCACTGGCGCGTGATTACTCTTCAATACTTTTTCACCTAGATGCGTCCTTTCGATTTCGAGATTTGGAAAATTTCCAACAGCCGGCATATCATTACTGACTCCGAGGAGCGCAACATCTTGAGCCAGCTCGTGATACGTCGATCTCTGAAAAAAAGTGACTCAACCATTTCTCCTTTGCTTGGGTAAAGGAAACAGCAGCTAAAGCCTTACAAGTTCGGCGAGAGTTTTGATGCGTATTTGAATATGGCTGAATTCCCAGTTTGGCTCGTCACTAAGCACGAATGTTTGTGGAAAAGTATGTTCATAGGGACATTAAAAAACCTTGGCGTCGTTAACAAAATATTCAGCTATCTTTCTTGTATCGCTATTCCATATTACCCCAAAGATGAACTCACGGTTGCTTCTTGAAAGCTGGATCTCGGATAGAGAACAATACTTCCAGAAAGTCTTTCGGTGCATAAACTGGTCTATACTGCGATAAATCTTCACAATAATTCGTCTCCACTTAGATAGAGATCTATTACTTTTATAACAATAACATTTACGAAGAAACCTCCAAGTTTGCTTTGTCATTTTTGTTCCTTTCAGTAGAAGCCAAACATTTTTATTGCTTTTCACAATTGAAAAATACTTTTCATCAAACGCAATATGCAAAACGATAAAAAAGTTTCTAAGAATTTCTGGTTCAGCGCTGCCTGGAGGTTTCTAAAATACAGTATTAGAATATCCACCTATGTCGTGCGTGCTCAGTTCGTTCCACTTCTCTGCGAGTTCTTCTCTATCCGCGTTCGATCTTATCCTGGCTAATGGCACGTTCAATTCGTTGCATATCGAGTTCAAGGACTTTTGAATTCTACGTTCCCATTGAATCTGTGCCTTCTTGAGATAGCTCAAATCAGTATTCTTTGGAACTGCTTTCGGGCGAGGGGCTAGAGAACCCTTGGGAGATAAGAGCCGGTTATTTGTGACACCGTGATAGGCAATTGAATGTGCCGCAACAAGTAGAACCTGACCTGGGAGCGGGCCCAATGGAACACTGTGTTTCGTATCTCAGTCTCCAGACCGTTATTCTTCAGAGCGTCAAGCAGGGTTTCTTTGAAGTTATCCGTTTTGACTGCGGAGGATGCTGTGATTTTCTAAAATTTTATCGATTTTGAGCTAATAACGATCAGGAGATTTTCTATTAGAGATTTGAGCGGCAAATGTGTATGAGTTACCTGAATTTCGGTGTAGAGACTCTTGTAATTTCCCATAATTCTAATATCGTCGGTCAATTTCTTCGCTGCTTTCTCCAAGTCACTGTCCTTCGAGTCATCCATTTTCGATTGCAGATTTATCACTAATTTTAATAAGTCATTTTTCCGTATGTTGGAAAACAAAAGTTTTGGATTTTTTTATTTTCGTAATTTTTCGGTATACAGGAAAACCAAAGTTTTGGGTTCTTTGTTTTTAATCATTTTTCCGTACAAAGCAAAGCTAAAGTTTTGTCAAAACGTTGAATCGGTTTTTGGTGAGCAGTTCGGAATAACGGAAACGCCGTTCGACGCCATTTGTAAACAAATAGTACTCACGACTCTTCCGTACAATATCCGTATTGATTAATGCTTCGATTGAGTTACGGAGTAAGCTATTCCAAAAGAAAAATAAGCTAAATTGGTTGATGAAAGTGCGAACTTTATTAAGGGGCGTGAAAAAATCCTACAATCAGAATTTCTTCTTTTTCGAAGCAGCGAGATTAGCCGTCCGTTTTTTCACAGAGCGGGAGCTCCTGCTTTACGTCCTTCGGAAAGACAAAAGAAATACAGCGCGATAACGCTCGACAATGGATGAAAAACAATCGTGCACTCGGGGACAATCGCGCCGGCGGTATTTTTCCCGCCAACATTTCAAAGTCCCGCCACGGCGAGATAATGACAAATAAGGGAGCCGCGTGTATGCGTCCACCACTGTACATCTGTGACGGAAGATTTTGCGTTCGCGCACAATGGTTTCGCTCGACAGAAACGATCGGTCGTCCGCGGAGAGGGAATACGGTTCTCGTTGAAAAAACAAAAATATCACGGTCCAAGTAAATTCGCCCGTTGTTCTTGACATCGCGTCGATAGACGGCGAATTCGACGATTCATTCCGATCAAAAACTCCAAGAGCGTCCTCGTATCGATGGATGCACCGAGAGAATTGGCATTGCGCCTAGCCGGTTCTTCCCGAGAATATAAAATGGAGACTCCGTACTTCGCTTAGTACACATTTTTTTTTACTCATTATTTTACCGATCCGCTGCAAGTGTTGGGCCAAGGAGAAACGAGAGTACGAGTTACGGGACGAAACAGACCGCGGGTTAAGATACGCGCTCGTGAGCTTTTTCCGCAGACATGGACATATCGAGTCTGCTCGAGGTCGAGGTTAAGGAGGGCAAACCTTCCGAGCTGCAGAACAATGGGGAAATCGCTGCCTACAGGAATATCCCGGATTTCAGTATACGAGGTACATCTCCCTTCTTCGTCATCCTAACCTACGTATCTTTCTGTTTCCGCTACACTCGCGTCCCGTCATCAATCTCTCGCGACGCGGCACACTTTTCCAACGTCGTATTTCACTCGTCCTATCGTGATTCCCGAGTGTCCTTTTTTCCTCCTCCGCCAAAATATCGTTTTTCAACATTCCTAAGTTCTTCCTAACCGTGTACATTTTTCTTTCCGCACAGACATAGCTTCGGTAAGATTTCGTAAGCTCCACTGTACCGCGTGCGACACCCACATCGGCAGTGCTCCATCCGCCGCCGGCAACATGCACGAACATCCCGTCTTGCACGTTCTTCTCTGCGCGGCTTGCAGAAATTTCTACGGAGATGGAAACTTTGAGCAGGGTAATTGGGCGCAATTTCATTTATTTCAAGATCGAATACAGTTTTACGGTGTACGATACGAAAGTACATTAGCCGTGTCTACATCCTTGATCCTTTCTTTTCAGGGGACGACGCGACGGACATGTTCTGTCGCTGGTGCGCCAACGGCGGCAACCTTTACTGCTGCTCGTACTGCAGCAACACATTTTGTTACAACTGTATAAAGCGGAATTTCGACGCGGTGGTGCGAAAGAAGATAGAGCGTGACGAAAAGTGGAAATGTTTTGTGTGCAATCCGGCGGATTTGTACAGCGCAAGGGCGGCGTGTTGGGCGCTGCTCCAGCACGTGCAAACGGTCACGAGAATATTGCAGAGCGACCGCAAGATGAGTCCTAAAGAGATACAAGCGAAGATGGATCTGGACGAGTCGCAGTGTTGTCCGCACCGTAACAAGCGCAAGCGTTCCGAGACCGTTTCCGACGACGAGGATCAAGACGAGACGTACAACTTGCCGAAGAAAAAGCGTCGAAAGTTTTCGAACTCGAAGCGGAAAAGGCGAGACATAAAATTGGAGGAGCAGGACGGTACGTCAGATTCAGCGATCGGGATCGACGGGACGAGCGAAAGAGCGGCGATTCGCGAGTCGGAGGACGGTTTGTCGCGCAACGATCGAGCGGAAGAGGAGGACTCGCTTGAGGACTCGTCGATGCCCGTGAGGTCGAGGAGTCGTCGCTTGCGCGCCGAACCGGCGAGTTTACCAAACTTTTCCATAAACGTCGACGAGATAGCCGCGACGCTTTTGGATTGCGATCAAACGATGGTCGAAGGTGCGGAAAGCTTGTCGTTCGGCGCGGCGGGCGCTACGACGGATTCGGAACAACCGCGTAACGTCGGTATTAGCGCAGTGCCGATGGTACAACTAATGAAGAGGCCGACGCCCCCCAGGGGTCCCTTGACGCGAGGAGGCAAAACCCACAGATTGGTACGGGGCATCGGAGGGACTCCGGTCCTGGTGCGTAAAATTGCACCGGCCAATTCGAACCTCAGTCCCAACGTCGCGCCAACGGTACAGACTTTACCAATGGTGACTATACCGAGCGTCAATCACGCGCAACCGGTGAATCGCACCAGCGTCGTACAAACCTCGGTCTCGAACAATCAAGACAGCAATAATATTTCTACACCGTCGATACGCGCGATACGTCCACGCCCGATCGCTCCAAAGATCGTAGTCGGAGCGCCAAACGTTGGCAACTCCAAGTCGCGCGTCAACGTCACTCCGAGCGTGATAGATCTCGACAGCGACAGCGACGATCCCGTTGTTCTCGTTGCGCCATCCTCCAACCACCCGGTTCCCGTATCAGCCGTGGCCAACAACGAGAGGCGAAACTCGGACAGCGACGATCGCCTGTCGGAACTTTCGACGTCCGCCAACTGTCCACCGAGGCCGGACGATGACCTCGTGACGATACTAATTCCGACCCGCAACTCCGAACCCAACTCGGACAATGAAAACACAACCGCGAAAACGTTCGCTCAAACGATACGTCAACCCTCGCTTTCGATCGAATCCGCTCTCGACTCGTTGAAGTGCAAAATCAAGAAGATCATGCAATCGACTGTGTCGCCGTTACCCGAGAAAGAATTGATCGCCGCGAGAGCGAAAACGAGAACCGTTAGCCGTACGATAAAACGCACCATAGCTGAATTAAACTCGTTCACCGAGGATCTCGTAAAGGCCTATCGCAGTTACAAGCACGAACGTACGAAGGAACCAATTTCGCACACGGAAAGGATCGTTCTAGAACCCAGACAGAAAACCCGTTTTTTCATTCCCCTCGAGATGACTTGCACGAGAGAATCCTCACCCGAGTGCGACGAGCCCATCACCGATGACGAGGCGGACGCGGAGCATTTCCAACATTTTCCACCCGTCACCGTCGTACCTTTCCGGAAGCGCGTGAGTCGCGCGATCGAAGCGAAAGCCCAAACGAAATCCCAGTCCGTCCAAGTCTACGACGTTCACTCCCGCGACTACGAGACCTCCATCGGCTATGCCCTTCTACTCAAAGCCGATTACGACCCGAAACGGGAACGCGATATTCTACGGCCGGTTATGGTGCCCGATGAAAATTTCGGCAAGTACGAAGAGGAATTTATAAATTACCTTCAACACATCGAGGATCACGGTATCGAGACCGAGGAGATGAAAGAACTTTCGGGAACCCAGCCGACCGCGCTTTCCGTCAATGAACTCGTCGAGGCTGACATATCCGCGATTATTGATGACATCGCCAATGAACGGACGAAAGCCTACGAGATCACCAAGGAGCAGATGTTGGACGAGAACGTGGAAATTCTTGAGGAACACGTGGAAATCGTTACCACCAAATTGGCCACGTCGGACGAATCCGATTCGTCTCCGTGTTTGGACAATTCCGAGGACGAAACTGTCGCGAGAACGACGACGACGACGACGACGGCGGCGACGATCGCGAAAAGAAAAGTCGAATCGTCGATCGACAAAAATATAAAAAAAGCGAACATTTCGGAGAACGATGGTGAATCGCGAAATACGGGGAGACCGAAAAACAACGAAGCGAGTAAAGACTCGAGTGTCATCGATGAGACGACTCTTCCGACAGCCAGTGTCGAAATAACGCGAGCGAAAACCGACGGACGCGTCAACGAGGAGGAAACTGTACTAGCCGTGAGGGCTTTGGTCGATGATGACGGAGTCGAACCCGCGAGTAAAACGGATTCCCAAAAGTCTTGGAAACCAATTGAAAGCGACGACGAATGTACGATAATAGATTAAGCAAAGAAAATCACTATTCTCACGTTCAGACTCGATTTTTTTTTTTACTTTTTTTATTTCGCGCGGGCGAGGATTACTCGACGATCGAGAGAACTCTGTCGATTCCATTCGGCAGTCTAGAATCGAAGAGGATACTGGGTCCTCGAGCCACCTTCTGCAGAATCCGCTGAATTATTCACTACTCGTAAATTCTCGTCGAAGATTTCTTACCGTCGTTCGTTTTTTTTTTTCACTAGACTGGAAAGGAGCACCGCTCAAATGGAGAATGATGTCGAACGATTTGCGATATAATTATAGTTGTCGAATGAAACGAAAAAAAAAAAACAAAAAAAAACATTCGAGCGAGCGAACGTCGTTGTCGTCGCTGTTTCGTAACTACATACTTATTTTCGCGTTTTGTACATATGTGTTATTGAAATCGTTTCGAATGGTTTTTCAATCGAATGGTGCTTGTTTCTCATTTTTTTGTTCACCGCAAAGAAAATCGGGAAGAACTTGTGACGAATCTATACATATATACATATATATATATTATATATATATAAAGATATAACTGTTTCGTTAAATGCCGATATTTATGAGTGTCATTGTAAATAGCTGTCCGACAAAACGGGCTTGAGTTAAGTCTAGCTACATAATTATTTACGCTCGAGTAGCGTAATACGCGAAGAAAAAACATGGACACTAACAGGTGTGCTCCACATTGAAAAGTCTGTTACGAAAATTTCGTGCATGTTCGAAAAATTATCACGGCCGGTTTCTGTGAACTACATTTTTTTTACATTTCCAAAAAACGATAAGACTAAGTTGTAGGTCGCGGAATGTCGCCGGAAATTGACGTGAACGAAGCACGATATTCTTTTTCATCTGGAGCATCGAAGCGAGAGAGACGATAAATATCGTAACGCGGATCCCAATTTCTTACCAGAAATTGGCACGTCTCTGATGACGATAGAAACACGAACCACGCAAAAGAAACATAACACAAGGCTGACGAAAAATCAATGTCAAATCCACTGACGAGTTCCCTAGAGAAAACGAAGGAATTGTCTTTTTTCTGCTCCCCACCCCCCTCCCGACATGGATTGCGATATTTCATTGCATATTCGACTAACCCAAACAACAATAAGTATAAAGCAATATTACCGAGATAAAAAGCCTATCCCGAAAGTATATTCGTATTTTCGGAATTATTGCATATCGTATCAACGACATTGCGAATTGAGAATTACATACGCGACAAAGACGATTCGTTTCTTTAACAAGAGAATAAATCTTTATTTTTAATTAACCTCTGTATCGCAATCCCGACTGTTCTCCGAGTGAAAAAAAAGAAACAAAAAAAAAACGATTCAAAATCGTATTTCCGAAATAATAACAGTTATGAAAATAAATGATCGTCGTTTCGAACAATCAATGATAAATCTCAACATCCACACTTTCGGTGCCAACGTAGCGAAAATTTTCTCAACGCTTTTTATTTTCGAAAAAAAAAAAAAGAAAAAAAAAACTTTATTCTCAACATTAGCTTACACTATCCTTCAATCTTACAAACGAAAACGACTGGGTGCTGATCACCGTGTCAGGTGGAAAATAAATAAATAGAGAAACCTCGACTCGTAACGAGAGTGCTAAACGTATTTTCACAAAATTCGTTTCACGCGCGAGATGCGATTAGTCGAGCTAGTAAAGACTAGTCAACTAACCCAAACAACAAATTCGATGTAAAGATCGTGATGTCGAAATTCGTTAAAGTGGCAGAAAAAGAAAATGCATTTAACGGTTTAACGCTATGGAAGTATGACGTAGAGAAGAAATCGCGCTCGCTCAAGGTTCCCTCGGGTTAACCGATCGACGTCGAGCGATTTTGCAACTTTTCCATGTCTCGGCAGATCTCTGAAGATTCCTATGATTTCCAACGATCGATCTTACTCGGGGAGCAAGAAACGACGTTCGGAATGAAATCGAAAAAGGACACGTGGAAGGCTCGCAATTTTTCTTCTTCCGGAAAGAAAAATGCGACGTATCCTACACGCGTGTGCGAGTATTTACACGAGCGGTCCTCTTCAATAACGAAACTGTCCCTTCTTCGCCATTTCGTTGTGGTAAACCCGAAGAGGCGTGTAATGTCCGTTTCCGTTTATACCTACAAATTCGAAAATCGAAAGTCAGAATCGAGCACGAGAAAAAAAAGAAATGGAAAATCGAAAATAGCCATTGACGTCTTTCCTTACTCAACGTCTGTTCGTGCTCTTGTAAGGCAGCTTGTGATACAGAAATATCGAGCGAATGAAATTTTAAACTTGAAAAAAAAAAAAAAGAAAATTACGAGTATCAATAATCGTGTTTTCATAAAATCGATATACCTTGCACAACTGAGGGTGCGTTTCTCGAACCATGAATAGTCTGAGCGTGACATCTCGGCTTGAGGAGTCCGTGATAGAGAACGAAGTACAACACCGCCACTACTGCCGCCGATAGTGCCATACATTGGTACACGAATATTAGAGAGTCGACTTCCGTTTTTCCAGCGTGAATGTAAGCACCGATCGCGGCACCGAGACAACGACCTGCGATATCGAGACAAACCGTAGGTAAATTCGGGCAAAATCTTTACGTACAGATAATTTTGTGATAAATCGTCAAAGGTCTGTGAAAACATGCTTCTCGCAGCTGTTGTAGCTTTAATCTTTAAAAATAATCTTCGGTG
The DNA here is from genome assembly GCA_030523105.1 of Ophioninae sp. A BG-2022a. Lineage (NCBI taxonomy): Eukaryota > Metazoa > Arthropoda > Insecta > Hymenoptera > Ichneumonidae > Ophioninae sp. A BG-2022a. The sequence continues at coordinate 6,971 of JAPYZI010002976.1, read as the reverse complement.
GCATTAGCGAAAAATCTTTCGTTATAAAAATGATTCGAATGGCTCAAAAGACGAAAATAAATTTGTTGACTCTTTAAGCCGTTCTTTTTTAAACCACATTTAATAAAACGAATGATTTAAAGAATCGTTAATTTTCCTTCGAACGTTCATGATACGAAAAAATCCTCGAAAATTGTTCGGACCTCACAGACTCAAGTTTGCATATCCAGAAAAAATAAAAATAAAAATAAAATAATTTAGAAAATAAAAATGAACGTAAACTGACCGAGACAGAAGTGGGCGATAACTGGCAGTGCCTGAGCGGTGGCAGTGAGGTGTCGCGGTACAAGATGTCTCATGTAAAGTATCGCAGTGACCCACATGATTCCAAGGGTAAAAAGCTCTAGAGCTTCGGAAACTAGAGCCCACCAGGGCTCCGAGACAAGAGTCAATCCCGTGAATCTGGAATTTATGAATTCTATTACTATCGAAGCGGACGAAGCATCGCAGCGTCCGTCATAGCTGTACGACAAATGAACCCAACGACGATTAACGCCTTCCCAGTTTCCGAAGTACCTGATTATGTATACGGTAAACGCGACGATCAAGAGATTGCTGTGGCCGCAGTAATCCACGAAGTGCTCGGATTTCCAGAGGAACAATACAGCCGGCAAAGCACCCACGGTCAATATCACTCCAATGGACAAAGCGTCGCCGTTCAGATTAGCCAAATACCTAAAAAAATCAAACGCGATGATTTATCACGGTTCGTCACGATCGCAAAGAAAAATCGTTATTTTTTCAATATAAACTTTTGAATTTGTTTGGGTTTGAACCCCAAATTCAGATTTCCATGTTTGGTCGTAACAGCGAAGAAAAATCGTGATCTCAATGTTAAAATTTGAATTTGTTTGGGTTTAAATCCCAAATGCAGATTTGCACGCTTCGTCACAATTGCAATGAAAAATCGTTCGGCCAACGTGGAAATAATAATTCGTCTGAGTTTGTTTGGGTTTTAACTCCAAATGCAGATTTCCACGTGTCGTCGCAATAACAAAAAAAAAATAAAAAATATAAATCGTTCCGCGAACGTGGAAAATTGCTCGTCGAAGTAGCTCAAGAGTGTAAAATCTCACAGAGGAAGATAGCTGTCCATGGCGCTCCAGAAAGTACCGAGAACGATGAGAACGAAAACAAGAGCGGCAGTTTCGGTGCCGTATCGTTTGACCGCGCTCATCGGTACGGCGAGCATACCGGATCTCGTGTGCCACCACCATTCCGGTGGACTGAGGGGCATGTTGCTCGCCGCGAGCGCGACGATCGCGGAGAGGACCATCGCGCAGATGTGAAAAGCGATCGGTAGGAAATAAACGGGACTGTTCGGTACGAGGGAATTCAAGTAACCGACGAGTGGTCCGAAAGCGGCAAAGCCCAAAGATCCAAACGCCAATTGTCGACCAACGTCCCCGCGACCGCAGGAAGTTTCTCGCGTCGCTACGACGACCGCCGCGTCCAAAAGCGCCACCGCCGCGGTTGGAAATACATCGGCTATCGAACGTATCGTCAGGTACATCCAGAACGTCACGTCCGGATCTCCGGCGACCTGGCTGCATTGATTTTCCGTGTGAACGCTGCCTGAAAATAAACAACGACGGTCAATCGATACGGAAACGTCACTGATTACCCAAAAATTACCGAATTCAACTTTTTTTACGATTCCCCGATCATCAGTTGTATTCGATCATTTTTGTACGCCGAATTTGTAAATAGTATTTTTTTTTCCGTCACGGAAATTACACGCTTCGGTCTTTGTGGCTCGGTTGAAAATAAAGTTTGAAAATGGGTCGTTAATTCCCAATTATGGGTTTCCGCAACGTTGGGTCGATACAAAAACTAATTGACTAATTGATAATTAGTATCAAAAATGGATATTTATTTTATGAAGCGGGCTTTTGAATGTATATAGTTTTATAAATCTTTCGACTACTATTGAACGAAGGAATCCTTGATTTTTTAACGCAACAAGTCGGTGCAGGCATTATTCATCAGGATCTTCAAAAGTTCGATTAAATCGAGTATCACAACCGAAGCGTACGAAGAGAGTTTAATAATTTAGCATAATTCGGAGAATACCTGGGAGCACGAACGGATCGAGAAGATCACACTCGACGGTACAGCTCTGATTGACTTTGGCCATTGTTCTCTCGAGTTCCCGAGGTATTCTGCATCTTATATCCTCGGCGATGGGATACGAGCAGGATTCGCGTCGATCACGGGTAACGATGGCTTCTCTGAAGCTTACGTTGACGGGTATGCTGCCGGAGTAGCTCGTGTAAGCGTGGCAAACTCTGATGTCGCCCTCGTTGAAGCAGACGTGGGGTGGCTCGCTTTCCGGTATCGCGTACCGTCGCACCTTTCGATTCGTTTCGCTTTCCTGTCGGAAAGGGAATAGTTTTGATTTTGGTTTTGCTTGTCATTACAGTTGGACGAAATTATTATATCGAATGTAAGAGAGAAAGAACACGAACGTTGCTTCAAGTGAGAAGATGTTACATTTACTCCCTTGAGAAATAAACCCAAACAAACTCAAACAAATCCAAATAAACCCAAACAAGTCGAAACAAACCTAAACAAATCGAAATAGACCGAAAAAAGAAACCCAAACAAACCGAAATAAACTCAAACAAACCCGAATAAAGCCAAACAAACAAACGTAAATAAACCCAGAGAGCGAAACAAACCCAAACAAATCGAAAGAAAGCCACTGGTGTCGTTCGAAGCTCGAATGAAAAATCAGTTTGAAAGGTAAATGGAATTTCTTCAGTCTTTTCGAGAGTAATTGCGTACCTCGATCGGAGTAACGGTGGGGCTGAGATAATCGTCGTTGGAGGTTGGAAGACCGGTAACGGGGAGGCTCTCGTCCGAAGGAACCGTTTGCCTCGGCCGGAGAGAATCGCAAGCGTAATCGCAGTGAGTCAGGAGTATCGCGCAGACTCTGCTCTCGCTCGTCCAATTGTAACAAGTCCCGGAAGAAAAGTCCCGCGTTCGAGCTTGGAGGACCGTAGCGCCGTCTCGGTCGCAGGAAAACTTGAGGCTCGGTCGCCTCGCCCGGGGCAACTCGATCCTCTCGACTACCGGGACGAACAGCAGCAGGGAGTACATAATCGCCGCGAGAAAACAGGCGATCGCTATCATCACCCGCAAGTAACGACCGCTCGAGGGCTTCTCGCTCGTTCCCCGACGGGCGGCCAACTTGTCCGCGATCGGACTCGCTATCAACGGACCGAGGAGCGCCACCATCGGTGATATTATCGATACGAGGCGAGCCTCCTCCAGGGTCAAACCGACCGCCAACATGTGCAGCGGAAGAAACGGAAACAAGCATCCCATTCCTGAAATATTCGTTACACGTTTTTTTTATCAAGAACAGCCGAGCTACCGTTTCTTTATCAATTCTAATTTACTGATCTTCTTTTATTCAAAGTAATCGACTGATCTTTTTTTATCAAGAACAACCGAGCTAGCTTTTCTTTATCAATTCTAATTGACTGATCTTTTTTTATTACAAGTAATTGACTGATGTTTTTTTTATCAAGAACAACCGAGCTAGCTTCTCTTTATCAATTCCAATCGACTGACCTTTTTTTATTAAAAGTAATCGACCGATCTCTTTTTTTAATCAAAATTAATCGATCTATCTTTATTATCAGCCGCAAACACTTTCCGTTATAATAAATAATGATATTTTCCTCGTACCGCGTAATAGAAAAAAAATCATAAAGTAATAATTCTTTCACCATACTTTTCCCATAAAATAATATATATTTTTTCGTGACGGAAACAAACCATGAAAAAAGTGATTAATTAATAAAAAATAATAAAAAAGCTTCTCGTCTTAGCGATACGCTTTTCACGATACTTCTTTGATGCAACAAATAGCAAAACAATTAATAATGCAACATAATTTATCAACGGCTCGATAAACAAATAAAAACTAATATATATATATATATATTTAAGAGACGAGACGAGACGCGACGAAACAACGAATTCGTCGAATCTCGACGCTCACCGCCAAAGAAGAGAAAGAAGAGACACTTGAGGGAGACCAAATTTGGATTGACGAATTTTTTGGGCGGGTCGACACCGTCGGCCCCCTTGGTCGTCCCCAACGTCTCTATCGAGGCCATCGACATTTCCGTGTTTCCTTTTCAGGCTTCCGAAATTTTTTTCCGTCCGATTCGTTTCCGATCGTTCGCTGTCTCGTTGGATGATCAATCCAGGATTTGGTGCTTCATCCCTCGGCTGTTTCTGAAGCAAAAAAAAAAAAAAATTAAATACATTCCTCGAAATAAAAGTCTAATCACTCGCTGGAAAAGATACAATTGGGTCTCGCGTGTCACCTGGACAAGACTTTTTCGTCTGATTATAATTATCGTAAAATTCGTATCTCGCGCGAAACGGCTGGAGGAAACTTTCGGGGAGGGGAAAGGGATCGAAGCGGACCGTGAAAACCGGAAGTTGGCGTGTCTTGTCCCATTGACCCAGGAATACGCGTACCACTGTTTTCGTTGTTTTTTTTTCTTGGTCTCGTATCCACACGCGTATTATATTTAAGTCCCCCGTGAATCGGGAAACGTGTCGAGGCTGACGGGGCAGCCTCCTGGGCTTTCGTCACACGCGATATGCATCAAAATACGTACAGGTTCGTTCACGAATATCTGGAATTTCTTCAGGGCCGAGGTTCTTTCTGTTTGTTTGGGTTTGCTTGTTCGTTTGGGTTTGTTCGTTTGGATTTCATTGTTTGTTCGGGTTGTTTGGGTTTACTCGACGGATGTTCAAAAATCACCGACATTCTCGAAAATTTGGGCAATCCTATTTATCGATTAATTAGTCAACCGTCGTTAGGAAAGTCAATGTACATCGAGCTTTTGCGGAATTATTGATTGTTATTAAATTTATAATTATTAATTACAATTAAATTTATAATTAGTGATTATAATCAAATTTATAATTATTGATTACATTTAAATTTATAATTATTCATTATAAGTAAATTTATAATAATTGATTATAATTAAATTTATAATTATTGATTATAATCAAATTTATAATTATTAATTACTATTAAATTTATAATTATTGATTATAATTAAATTTATAATTATTAATTATAATTAAATTTATAATAATCGTACGACAAAATTTATTATAATAAAAATAATAAAAATATTGAAAAGAATAAAATCTGCCCGTATAAATTTTTAAAAAAATGCGATACGTCGACCCGGATTCTGGCGGGGCAGTACGGAGCAAAGGCGCGTAGTTGTGAATCAGCTCGTACAAGAGAGCGGACGATGATCACCGTAAATTGGTGTCCATTCGTTGGTATCTCGAGGATCGTAGTTTCAGACTGTTACAGACCCAACACCCGGCAATTACTCGGAAATTCATGAGGCTCGAATGTGCTCCACTTTCATCAATTACGATTCCCTCTGTCCAGACGATCTTCGCAACTACGTGTATCATTGCGACAGCCCCGATTATCGTTCCATCATCCGCGCGATTCTCCCGATTACGGTTGCTCTGATTTTGTCTTCATTGGCGCGAGAGGGGGCCATCAAAAATCCACGAAGTATTATCACTTTTCAAAAAAAAAACGTTACCACTTTTGGTTAAATTTTGACATTTTTTTAATAACAATTTTTTTCCTTACGAGTTATTTCGAATAATCAATTATTTTATTTATTTATTATTTTATTATTATTATCATGTTCGCGTTGCATTTACAATTCTCGGCACAAAATAATAATAATAATAATAATAATAATCAAATAATAAATAATTACAATAATTAAAATAATTATTATTTATTTATTTAGTATTATTTATTATTTTATTATTATGTTCGCGTTGCATTTACAATTCTCGGCACAAAATAATAATAACAATAATAATAATAATCGAATAATAATCAAATAATAAATAATTACAATAATTAAAATAATTATTATTTATTTATTTAGTATTATTTATTTTTATTATTGCATTAATAATAATATTAATAATAATCGAACGATAAATAATAACAATAATTGAAATAATAATTATTCATTATTTATTTATTTATTATTATTTATTTTTATTGTTGCATTAATAATAATCATTTTATTATTCGAACTTTTTTCCAAAGGAATTAAATTTTATTTCGTATCTGATCTTGACTCTAATTGGGTTTGCCCGGTCGACACCGGAAACTCATTTTTTTGTCATCCTCGACTCTCCGCAACGTCGGATATAAAGCGCCCTGTAGAGAGCACTGGGACGAACCAAGACTTCGATTTCATCTCTACTCGAGGAGCATGACGGTGGACACGGCTCAAGGCAATCGGACAATAATCAAGGCTGCCTCAATTCAGACCTCGTTTTCACGATCCCTGATTAACGTCGGTTTCACCATTTTTCAAAACATCGTCCAACGCCGGATGGATTATCGCGGATCTATAAAATCGAACGTTTTCAGCTGGTTACGAATATCATCGCATTTTTGTCGACTGCGCGTACGCAAATAAATCGTCTTTTTACAAGTTTTTTACGATTTTTTCATGGAAATTTTGAGTTTTGGGGGAAATGAATGGTATATTCGTACTCAGGGGATTGAAATACATCGAAATGGACCAGTAAAAAAAATATTTAAAATTCAACATTTTTTTCCATTTTTGGGCAAAATAAGTTTTTTCACTGAATCATCGATAACTTTTTTCCCTTTGGGATTTGGTACTCCACCTTGCGCTCAATCTCTTCGGTATGATTTTCTCTTCAAAATGCTTTTTTAATCATTAATTTCCGATGATTTTTCGATTTTTGGCAGAATTTCAAAGTCGGACCATCGTTTTTTGCAAATTTTTCCATACATACCCCTTTGCCTCTTTTTTTGCCATTTTTCAGATGGACTTTCCGGGAAAACTATTAGAGATATCGATACGAATCCA
>JAPYZI010002975.1:0-20181 GCA_030523105.1 Ophioninae sp. A BG-2022a | reverse complement strand
ACGAAAAAAATTTTTTTTCCGTTTTTTAAGTATTAAAAGGGTGTATTTGATCGGAAATTTTCCGCTAATTACGAATATGCCCGAGTTTTTGCCGAAAGTACAAAATTAGACTGAGAAAATGCAAAAAACGTCTCTCAAATATATTTTTGACGTTTTTTCCTCGAAATTTCGGGTTTTGGGGAAAATTAATGGTTGATTCGTGTTCAGGGGATAAAATTACATCAAAATGGACCAATAAAAAAAATATTAAAAATCCAAAATTTTTTTCGAATTTTGGGGAACAAAAGTTTTTTCACTCAAACGTGCATAACTTTTTTCCCTTTAGGATTTGGTAGTCTACTTTGTGCTTTATTTCTTCGGTATGATTTTCTCTCCAAAATGCTTTTTTAATCATTGAAATCCGATGATTTTTCGATTTTTCGCCGAATTTCAAAGTTGGACCATCGATTTTTGCAAATTTTTCCATACATACCCCTTTGCCTCTTTTTTTGCCATTTTTCGAGAGGACATTCCGGGAAAACTATAAGAGATATCGATACGAATCCAACGCCATTATTTAAGTTAGGCAAAAACCTTTTCCAAACTCACCCAATGAAAGTCCATAGCATAAAAGAAGCCCCCCCGACGACCTTTTGAAATATCGCGATTTTTAAGATTTCGGAAAAGTGGCCAGGGGGGAGCCCAAAAATTTTTTTTTTCGTTTCACGCTTTTAAAAGGATCTATTTAATCGGAAATTTTCTGCTGATTACGAATATGTCCGAGTTTTTACCGAAAGTGCTAAATTAGACTGGAAAAATGCGAAAAACGTTTCTAGAATATTTTTTGGACATTTTTCCCTGCTACAGCTTACGGTAGCTGTCTTAGCGACGGAGGTTACGAATTCGAACAGTGAACAAGTAACAAGTGACAAATCAAAAAATACATTGATACTTCGAAAAAATGCAAGCGCAGTCGGTAAGAACGAACAATGCGAGGCGCTGCGCCGCCAGTGAGAAAATCCTTGAACTGATTTTTCTTGATGGTTGTTAAGGTTTTGAGGTCTGGTGGTACATTTTTGTCACATTTACGTGAATAAATTTCGAAAACCAATTTCTCTACCATTTCTTCATCAAAATAGATGAAAAAATGCTCAAAATGTGTACTAAAGTGAACTTCAGTTGGCGAGTGTTATATTGTTTCTTTTGAAGAATTGATTATTTAATATAAAAATTTTTTGGCACTTATTAATTATCATTTTTGTCTTTACCTACTAAGTTTTCAACCCCTTAAGGTTATTTCGCAAAAAAGTATGACCTTTTTCGATTATTGTTATTACGATTGGTCGACATTTTGAAACGAGGGCACTAATGAGACTGAAACGATATTAACGTCGATTCGATTTCGATCGGAGCCACGATAATTCGATTAATGCGAAGGAAATTAAGCGTCGACCGAATATCCAAGCGATCTGGATTACGCGAAAATATTTTTTTGTGTATATGTAATTTTATTTCGCTGATTCAAGAAATTTGATGAGAAATTGATTCAAGAAATTTGATGAGAAATTGATTTAAGAAATTTTATGAGAAATTATTTCGAGAAATTTGATTATTTGATGAGCGATTGGTTTATCAATTTTACGTCATCTGATCAAATTTAGTGAAATTCTAAAGAGCCGTTTAGAAAATCCATCGGTATCTAAAAAAAAACGTTAAAAAAACGTTTCTATAATGGTGGACAAATAAATAATTGACAAATAAAAGAGAAAAAAAATTGATCGCGTTTCAAAGAGGCGAATATTATCGTAGTGGGTACACTACGATAAAATTTGATTATGTGGTTTTAATTGGACGAGCTAATCGACGAGCATCTTGCAATTAAGGGACAAACTGCATGTTTAATATGTATATATCCATATATATATACATATATAAATATAGGTGGAGGGAAATACGATGCGTGTTTGAAACCCCACTTCTCCTCAACGCATTCCGTGCACGTAAGCTATGGAAGTGCATTCTCAATTAGAGAGGATAGGTGAGAAAATTAATTATCCTACGTACGCGAGATCGCTCATACGGTATCCGTGTAAATAAATATGTGCATACAAACGCCCCCGCGAATAATTCAATCGACCTACTGGCTTTTTTAAAAACGATTATAAAAATACATTTAAAAAATATTTAACGGTAAAAATATTTATTTAAATATATTGGTTCTGCTAGAAAAAGTTGAACGATAATTTGTTTAATGAATGTTTGTTAAATATGATTTTGACGGTTTTCGGAGCTCCCAAAAATGTGCGGTTAAAAATAATGATCGAAAAAAAAAAAGATTTCCCATTATGGAATAAATTGAGAGGAGGATCGATCGAAGCGATTAATTCATTGATCAAAGATTTATGCATTTGTATGGAATTGGTATTTACAAAAATTCGGGTGAATGTAATTATTCGTGTTAGTGTATCGGCACCGAGAATTCTCGGTGATTATTTTGCGATGAAATATAAATGAACTCGATGGATCGTTACCGAGATATGTAGGGAATGCTCGTGTAAATGAATAAACGATTGACCCGACGTATTCATCAAACTTGTACGACGGTGTACATAAAGTGGGGTTCGGTGCAATTCTATAAGAGCCTCCAGTCTCGTCGTTCACCTATGCAATATTTATATTCACGGGGGATGATTCAGTGATGAAAAACGTCTGGTGAATCGCTCGTAATGTCTTCACAGAGTCCGTAACCCCTTCATTTCTTTTTTCTTTTTTTTTTTTTTCAACAGAATTGAATAAAAAAGAGTTATAATAAGAAGCTTCGAACACCAGCAGGTATTATCTCGTGTATGCATTTGCCCACAAACGCGTGTGTGGCGCACAATAATATTTCACGTGGGGCGCGAGGCTAATTGAATGCTACCACGGTAGTTTCAAAGCTTAGCCATAGGCGGGCCCAACTCTCTCTCCATCTCTCTCGCTTTCTGTTTCTCTCGCCCTTTTTCTCTCTCTCTCTTTCTGTTTACTTCGGTCTTTGTTTATATCTCTCTCTCTCTCTCTCTCTCTCTCTCTCTCTTTCTGTTTCTCTCGCTCTTTGTTTATCTCTCTCTCTCTCTCACTCGCTCGCTCGTTCTCTCTCGTTCTTTTTCCGTCTCTGTCTTTCTTCGTCACTCTCTTTCTCTCTCTTTTTGGCTCTCTTTCTCTCTATCCCTGACCCAAACAAATTCATCTATCCCTCTTTCTCTTCCTTTCTCGTTTTTTTTCTCAATCTCTCTCTTCCTCTCTCTCTCTCTTTCTCTCTTTCTCTGTTCCCTGTCTGCCTCTTCCACCGAGAGAACTCGGTGCTCTTCCATGCTGCTGCAACGATAGCCATGGCTCTTTCGCGTATGCGTTCGCCCATCCCTGAAGGAAGCTTGCAATGGGTCCCCAACGATATCGAGGTAGTAAACTTATCCACGGGCAAATTCACGCGAAAAGCGATTTCTCGATCGAGGGATGGGGACATGTTTCGAGGAGCATCGAGAGTTTTACTGAATCATCGACTGAGTATCAAAGTCCTTACGGCAATTTTCTTGGACATAAATGGGCTCTGTAGCTCAGCAGTATGAGATTAGGATGATCGAATGATTCGGCAGAATTTGTTTATTCCGCTTTATAAAAGAATTGTCAATAATAATTATAAACCGGAAGTGTAGTTTATATGGAAAAAAAAAAATATATATATATATATATATTCACTGAATTGATCAATGGCAAATTAAAGACAATAGTATATCGCTTCTGACGAGATATTTGATCAAATAAAAATTCGAAATGATATATAAATATGAAATAAACAATAAAACCTAAAATTAAAAGTATTCTGTACGATATGATACGAAAAAGTTAATATAAAAAATCGAATTTTCTTTGAACGGATTGGAACAGAGTTTTCCGAGATTTAGAATAGAAAATTGCTGCTGCGCTTAAAAAAGCCCATACGTGAAAAGTCACGGACAGGTGGAATCCCACGAGCATTTATACTCGCCCGGGAATGAGATTTGGTGCGGAGGAAGGAAAGAGGAATTGTGGAGGGGGGAGGTCCGGGAGAGCGAAGAGTCGGAGCGGAGGCCCTGCGGATGGATACTCGAGAGCTCGCGAGGAGGCCGAAGGACAATAATTAAACAGGCGGTTAGTTTACGTCGACCTCCCGTGGTTTTTCGTGGCCTCTCGCCACCAGAAAAAGCGAAGGACACACGCACGAGATCGGGTAACGTCGTGGATGAAAATTCGCGGATGTATTAGTCGCCCGAGTGCGCGAAGCACCGCCACTTTTCGTGGGACTCACGCGGGCCTCGTTCTCTTGAGATGCATAAATATCGCTCGCGCAGCGCCCCCCCGTAGGTGTAGCCCGAGAGTGAGGGGTCACACCTTCTTATAATTATTAATGCGACAAATGACCGAGCCACGCTTGTATACCAAAAACCAGCTCGTCTTGTATAAAAAAAAGAAATATATGACAACAAAAATGTGAAACAAGTAATAAAGAAAAAAAACCATCAACGGGCTATCACTGATTCTTCGTTAAGGTTGTAATACCTGATTGATTAGTCAACTGTATATTTATACTTTTTTTTGTATCTGTGAATAGAAAAATACAATTTAATACGAGGAAAAGAATAATAGTAAAATACAAATTCGAAAATGACAAAAGAGAAAAATAGAAATATAAAAATTACAAAATAGGAAAATACAAATTAAAAAATTACAAATTAGAAAAATACAAATACAAAAATTACTAAATTGAAGAATTCAAATACAAAAATTACAAAATAGAACAATACAAAATACAAAAATTGCAAAATAGAACAATACAAAATACAAAAATTACAAAATACATCCAAGCATAATAATATTCGCCATACGAAAATAATTATTCGTGAAGTGATGGTAATAAACGTGTTGAATTATTGATATAAAAAATGAAGTAGTAAAATAGCAATCAGCTTGATTCGAATCGTCTTACCAACCGCCATTTCATAAAGCTGTTCTCGAAATAATAAAGAACGTCGTTTGTTTAACGCGAGGGTACACGTGTGGTAGTGATTGTGAGTCGACCAGCAAAAATTAATCGTTTGAATCGATAATATTTGCTTGAAACGACCGGTAGCCTATATTTTTTACGAAACTGATGTAATCGCGACAGTTTTGTTGACCATTTCCGCTTTTTGCATAATTTTTATCTAATCGCAAACTATTAATATTTCCGTTCGAAAGATCGATCTGCACGTATTTCCCAAATGTTGTTTGTTAAATGCATTTATTTTATGAATTAATTATTGTCGTATTTTCTCGGTAAGGTATCCTGAATTTTCGCGGTTATTCTGAATTCCTATATTACAGAATTGAAAAAAATCAATTTTGTTTATAACGAGGAAGTTGATGCAGGTACTGCTTTAACGCCATTTCGGATTGCGATATAGCAATCCTGTGTACGAGAGCCGAACCGTAATAAACCACGGGCGGCAGCGCGATAGTTCAACTTATCCGTCGAGCTTGCAGAATTTTGCCTCGTCTTCTAACGCAAAAGCTAATTATAGCAAGGATTATAAAATTTTCTCTACCTCGCGGTTTTTTTCTTTTTCCTTTTTTTTGTTTTCTTTTTTTTTCGTTTCGACCATAAATAAATCTTGGAGGCTCGCGTTATCGACGTCACCAATATATCACGACGAGTTATTACCTGATAATAATTACACACGCGTACAAGATGCGTTGCCGATTAAACGAACGAATCATTTCATTCCCCTTCGAAATTCGGAGAGATTTTTGTTTTTCGATCTTGCAATTAATCTCTCAGATCGAAAAAGGATGTTTCGTCGTAATTACGAAAATGACGAAAGGAAGAAAAAATTGTTAGCCTTGAAACCAAAATAAACGATCTTTTGATTTTCGTATCGAAAAGTGAAAACTAAAAACGTGGGAAAAAAAGATATCTCAAAAACTATCGTTAGTCGCAAAAAAATCTTTTAGTGGTTTTCGGAGAACGCTGAAATGAAAGATTAGGAAAAATTTCAATTCGATCAGAAGTAATCAGGGGAGGCGAGGGAGGGGGAAATAATTGTGCTTATTAATTAGTATTTGAGCAGAAAAAAAAATAATTATTTTTTCCAAGAGGAAAATTGTAAATTGTGTTCAAATATGAAACAGCCTGTATACACGAGAACCCTCGATCATTCGGTTCGTGCGCTGTCGCAGCTTCGCAGCTTGGCAACACCAACATTGAGGGAGGATTTTGATATTCAACGCTCGATTGATTTGTGATCTTCGACGACGAAGGCGTAGGCGGAGTTGAGTCCGGGATCGTAGTATTTTCCGTCTCCCTCGGGTATCCTCCTCGGTATCTCACTCACCCGTACACCTATCGCGTAATAGATGTATCGCGAAGGTCGTAAGAATTATCGTGCGATGAAAAATTGATAAAGCTGGTATCATCGATTATTATCAACGATTACGGAACACCCGCTGTCTTTGTATCGGATAACAAATATGATTTTTTAAAGCTTAGTAAAAATTCGATTAACCAAACGAAAGGATCGGACAAAAAAATGATTTTTTGTTGCGGAAGATCGAAAAATCATTTTTTTTTTGTTACGAAAGATCGAAGACTCATTTTATTTGTTACGAAAGATGGAAAAATGATTTTTTTTTCTTACGAAAGATAAAAAAAATCGTTATTTTCATTACGAAAAATCGAAAAAACTCTATAGTCGTCACGAAACATCGAAAAATTATTATTTGGTTACAAAAGATCGAAAAAAAAAAAACATTTTCTTTTTTAAAACATCGAGAAATCATTTTGTTTAGTAACAACAAATCGAAAAATGATTTTTTTCGTTACGATAGATCGAAAAACAATTATATTTCTTACAAAAGATAAAAAAATAGTTTTTTTTTTCATGACGAAAGATCGTAAAATAATTACTTTCGTTACGAAAGATCGAAAAATCATTTTTCTCGAATAGCGAAGATTGGAAGATTCAGAAGGGCGGATGGGTGGAGGGGGAGCGAAGAGAAAAAAACAGTGAAGACTCGACAGGCACTTTGGTGGATACGTATCCAAGCGAGAGGAAAAATCTGCGGGGGGTAAAAGAACGCGCGCCAGGTTACGGGGACTGATACGGGGCCCTCGCATCTTTTATGTATATAAATGCCGAGTGGTTGCGGGGGAAGGTTGGTATAATGCTTCGAAGAGGCAAAGATCAGGGGGATCGTCCAGGAGAAGAGAAAAAGGCAGAGGAGGATACGGAGGAATATCAAGGAGTGAAAGGGAGATAGAGAGGGGTCGTTGTGAATGATTTTCTCGAAGAATATGTGCGGGGCCTCTGGTCTCTCTCTCTCTCTCTCTTTCTCTCTTGAAGTGCACACACCGACCATTAACCCACCTCGCGTCATTAAATCATCGTTGCTGTCATCGTCTTCGTTATCCGGAGCCTCCGAGGAATCTCGCTCCTCTTTTTTCGTGTATGCACACACGGTATCCATTTGTATCGTAATCATTTCTCCTGAGCATAACAGTCCGCTTATGGGTATTCGTAGCATTAACAAATGAACGTATGTCCGACGAGGAGGCTCCTCGGACCCCAAAAACAAAAAAAAAAATAAAGAAAAACCAAGCCACGTTGAGGAATAAAAATCATTTTTATACACTCCGGATCAATCGGATTTTTCAAATTACGAGGACGATCCGATTTCTATCTAACTTTCGTAATAACGAAGCTCAAACGTATCCATGAAATAATAATTTCGTAAATAAATTTAAAAAAAGTGTTGATTCGTTCGAACTTCGAATCCGAGAGATTCCTAAATCGAGAAATAAAATTTGTCATCGAGGATACGAGAAAATTAAAAAAAGAATAAATAAAAAAAAAAAAATAAAAAAAACAGAAAAACGACACTCGTAAAAAAGTGGTTGGAGATGAGAAGAGAGAATTAAAAAAAATCGAACGGTGTTACGGGGCTTGCTGAATGTGCGTTTGGGAGGTGCACGACGGGTTTCTCTCGCCTCTTTCTTCGCCCATTTGGCGATGGAGAGCAAAAAAACAATAAAAATAAAAAGCGATAAAGAATATGATCGAAAGAGGGAGAGGATCCAAGAGCTTTGATGCTTATTTTCGCGCTCGAAGCGTGTCTTCGAATCCACACAAGTTTGAAACCCCCGAGCACGTGTGGCTCTTTTATCGATCGTCTGACAATCAGAAGGACGCGATTCGGTGAATTTCCTCGTTGGAGCAACGCCGGAAACGGCCACTTTGTTCCCCACCAGTAAAACGTATAAAAGTGTGCAAAGTATAGGTATACAAGAGGATCGAAACGGGGCGTGGACTCCATGGGGGGTACGTCACTGTCCTCGGATGCTGCCGAGTGTGCTAGGCTCAGGACCGGGTTCTCTTGTACGGAGCCATCTTCGGGGTCTTACCCGGGACCTGCCGGTCACCGCATTCCTTCTTCCTCTTACACGATCTCCACCCAGGCACATAACCACTTTTTTGTTTTTATTTTTCAATCGAACTTATACACAAGTGTACAAGTGTGTACGTAAATACAAGCGTAAAGAGTATTTCGAACCTGCCGGGTCTGCGTCGTGTTGACTACCAGTGCCTCTGACGGTTTTGATGACGTCGAGCCTGCTGCGCAAGCTTGACGTTTCAAATAAACGATTTTTTCTTTTTCATCATTTTTTTTTCTTTCTGTCGCCTAGGCTGCTTGATTCGCAACCAAGATTTTGTGATAACTATGGATATTGACGGAGTTGCAATGATAGCTTAAAGTCAGATGTAGCTGTGATTTTATATTTATTTTTTTTTAACTCTTTTTTTCTTTTAAGAACGACGATGGTTCATAGTTTTCAAGATTTTCTATCGGATGCTCGAATGATATTTCATTTCTTTTATATATTTGTATATCGGACCGTGAAAAATGAGACGAGTTTTTTGTTTGTCTAATAATTGATTTTTTAATTATTTGAATTAAGTTCGATTAAAAATCTAGGAACATTATTTTCGTTTATCGGAGTGTTTGCTTCAGTTGAGGTTCGTTACTGGGGTCACTTTGATCCTTAAGTATTGACTTAAGTACTGCAGTTATGTAAAAACAACGTAATTATCGATATTTGTCGATTGAAAATAAAAATAAAGCTTAGATAAATTAAATATAAAGGTTAGATAAAATAGATAAGAGAACGTAAAGCTTGGATAAACAAAAATAAAGCTCACATTGATTTGGTCGACTGTTCGAGCTTCGAACCCCAAAAATTTCGAAAAAAGCGCGAATGGTCAACCATTTTTTAAAATTTAACTCAGCCTCGCAAAACTCGTCGTTGCAAATTGAATAATTGATTTTTAGCGTCAGAAGGATCGTTCGTACGAAATTTCGTACAGAAAAGATTACATTCTTTTAAAAAGAGTTTCAAAGGGATCAACATTTTGGTAATCTTGAGAATAATAAAATCCCCTAGGATTTTAAAATCCGTCTTCTCTAAAGTGTCCCAAGTGGATACCAATTTGTACGAAGGATGACCATGACACAAGCCGATGTTTATTTCCCCCATTAATGTAGGGATCCACCAAGAGAGTTTAGTATTAACATACTTTTATCCTTTTTCCATCGTTTCGTCTCCGGTTTTCTCTTTGGATGAGTTAAAGAGAGCGAGATCCAATTCAAAAGGAAAAATATTCAAAAGGAAAAACGGTCGCCCCGTTCTCGAATACGAGGTATCATCGTAGTCTACGTGTGGGCTCGGGCTTTTATCCCACTCCAGTGAGATAAGGATCGCGTTCACTCAAGAGAGAAGAGAGCCTCTGATGCGTTCCCGCTTCTGCAGAGCTTCTTCGACTAGCGCACTTAGGAATATCCATACGCGTGTGAGTGAACGGGACGAGAGGTTATGATGCACAGATCAAGAGAGAGAAAGAGAGCGAGAGAGGGAGAGAGATGAGTTCTTACAAAATATTAATAATAATAATAATAATAATAATAATAATAATAATAATAGAAAATAACAACAACAATAATAATGATGATAACAGAAAGTAACTAAAAAAAACCCAAATAAAAACAATAATAGTAATCTCTCACTCTCATTCTCTCTCTGTGTACTGCGTCCTGTTATTGAGGTATTATTATTATTATTATTATTATTATTATTGTTATTTTCTATTATTATTATTACTTTTAGAATTGTTAAACAACACGAATATCAGTAATAATAATAGGAAATAACAATAATAATAATAATAACGCTTCAATAAAAAGAGAGAGAGAGAGAGAGAGAGAGAGAGACCCCACTGAGAGGCTGCACCGCGGTGGGTATTCCGGGTACAACCTGCCACTCGTCAAGCCCACCCTCGTAAACGCACGATCCCCCGGTATATAACTATACATATACATCGTCCTTTATCCACGATCCTGTTGAGTAGCTCCGAGACGAACGAGTTGCCTCGCGTCTCGTTGATTTCTCCGGCTCGATCAAAATTTGTGGGTCCCTGTTTCCTAACCTAAAAAGGCCCTCGGTGCATACCTCCCTTAGACGCTTACCGGCTCTTCGTTGTAATCTTTCGTCGCATCGTTTTGGGATGGCTGTGCTACTTGCCTGTAGCTTCTCGAGCACTCATCCACGCACTTTTTTCTGTTATCTTCGTATCGACCTTGGTCCTGGTTACGGAGTGTCTTAACTTTTTCTCTCTCTTTCTCAATTCGTGTTTCACCGACTCCCGAGTGCGAATATGTTTCTGTCGTTCTGAGCTACCGGTTGTGCTAAAGTAGGTACACTTCTTTTAAGGGGTTGGCCTAATATGAACATTTATTTTAGGGACAAATGTATTTTATGGATAAATTTATTGGATGGAAAATTTTATTTCATTAAATATTTTTTTATTAATTTTATTAAATTTATTGAATTTTATTTTATTAAATATTTTTTTACGCGGTATTTATTTGATTAATTTTGATCGCTGATCGAATATGAGTTTGCGGTTAGCGAATTGGACTCAAAGTTTGGTACGTCGTATTCAAGGATTTTAGTCTTCACTGACGTTTGCCTTTTTAATATTTTCGTTTTTTTTTTTATTATTAATACGACTAGAAACAGCGTAGGCCTTTTTACCCGAAAAATCGGAATAATAATAATAATATACTTTCGATTAAAAGACAATAATACAAAGCTTAGTCAAATTTTATCAAAAATGATTTATTTCGAGAATTTTCTTTTTTTTAATTTAATTTTAGATTAACTGCATATTGTCTGTAATTTCTTCAACATTGTTTTGGTTTTATTATTTTATTGTTTTTACAGAAAATATCGTACACGCCTTCGTTATTGCACACACGAATAAATGTTCGGACGAATTTTCAATGGTTTAATCTCGAAATGAATTTTATTAAATAGGGTTTTTTTTTTCGTGTCGTCACAGTTGCCTAACCCCTTAACGTGAATACTTATGTTCGAATATAAATGTGTGTGTGTAAGAGAGGGAGATCGGTGGAGCACCCGCGAGAATGCACGATCGTGGCTCCGATATAGAATGAAATAAAAAGTCGCCTGATGCCTGCCTGACGTATTCTAATAGGTTCGAGAGCTTTCGCGCTGACTACTCATCTCATCTCTCGTACTCGTTCTCTCTCCGCTGTCCGCATACGCGTCTATTCGATTCGGTCCGACCGTCAGTCTGAACTACGTCTGAGCGTTACGCGTCGTCGTTTTGTGATTGAGTGTTTCTTTTTCCCGATCCCCGTATCCATTTGGAAATAATTATTACGATTATTTATCAAGAATTCGAGAATTTTTCGAAGAAGCGTTCAGAAAACTTTGACATCTCGCGGAGTCCTGATAGGATCAAGCTGGACGTTGATTTTGCAACGAGAGAATACAAAAAACGTTTTGTATAAAAAAATTTTAATTTTTAGCTCGGTTATTTGTACTTCTAGAAAAATCGGTTTTACCTTCTTTGAGAAAAATCGTTTTTTACCTGCTTACACAAAAATCTTTTTTTCTGGACTTTTAGAAAAATCGTTTTTTCTTACCTACTTTTAGAAAAATCGGTATTTACCTACTTTTATAAAAAGTGAAATATAAAAGATAATTTGTTTTTTGATAATGGGAAGGAGAGTCCTCGAAACAGCCGGACAAGGCGATACGTAAAAATATCATATTCCTCGTATATACGAAACACGTAGAATGGTAAGAGAGCTAACAAGACGTTTCATGGATCAGCATAGTGCCAGAGAGCGAATCTCTCTCGCGGATGTATATTCTGTTGGTGATGCTGTGCTCTCGGGAGGTCTCTCATTCCCGGAGCGGAGCAAATTTCAACTCTCTTATACGACGGGACAAGGCGCGATTCCTCTTCTCCTATCCCATTCGCGTCGAGAAGTCGAGAGAGAGAGAGAGAGTGTGAGGAGAGGGGGAAAAAGGGAGAAAGAGAGAAAGAGACGAGCAGAAGGAGCGGAACCAAACCAGCAGCAACATCACTACCAGCAGGCAAAAACTCTGCATACATTAATAATTTCCAGGAGCCGCACTCACTTCGAGACTCTCTCGAGAATTAATTCTCAGGTTTAACTGCCGCGTTCTTCCCGCCCGCATCTCTTATCCCTCTTCATATTTATTTATCTCGCTCTTTCCCGCTGACTCTCGATCGCGCCCTCCGTGCGCCATTTTTCCAATTTGTCCTTTTCTTCGTCTCGCTTACTTCCCGACCGCGTATCATCGAAGATTTTCTTATGGAGTGGCTTTCGGAGCCTTCATTTTTGTCACACGTTGGATTCGTCGGGGAAGGTTGGAAATTTGGAATATGGCGGAGGGAAGTTGACTATTATCATCGATATCGATGGAAGTTAAAAAAAAAAGTTTTCAGGCTGGAAATGTCGATTATTAAATCAACAATTTTAATTCCCACGTGCAAAATTTGATATTTATACGCTCCAATATCGGGTCATTAAAAACGTATCGTTCAATCTTAATAAATGTGATTAGAGAATCATTTTTAATAATAATACTTTTTTTTTCCAACGTGTTAACACGATGGATGAAAGATCAGATTTTTTTTTCCCTTTCGATAAAAGACTTCAGAATTGTGAACAGTTCGTATACAGAAGAGCCTCCATTTGTAGCGCATACCAAGCTTCGTTCACGCATCATCCACGTCGCAAAAGATTGAAAGAAGTCAAGGTAAGGATGGGGGCATCGAGCAGTTTTGGAATAAAAAAAAACGTCGAATGAGAGAAGACTCAGGGACGAGAAGCCATCGAGATAGACTTGACGCCTGTTCATATCCGCCTCTACAACTGGGCCCACGAAACAACCGAACTCATAAAATATACCCGTATTTTTACTTTTTGTAGACGAAAAAAAAAGTTTTTCAAAAAAAGCATGACAACAGTTTTTCCGCGTCGTTTGGTGATTTGTAAAAGTCAATGTAGAGGGATATTAAAGTAGCGGGGAACAATGGGGGGGACACGTACGACGAAATTTAGAAAAGTCTGTACTAAACTCATTTTAGGTGAGAATACATTAGCTTGCATTTATATATATACACGTACCTATCGATTTTCTCTTTTAGAAACTTTTTTGTAGTTAAAAATCCATTTAGTAAAAAATTCTAGAAAATTTATCATTTCGCACTATACAAAAATTCTTCTTGTCCCTTGAAACAATGATTGTCAGTTTAAATAAAAAATTATAGTTATATCATATTTTAAAAAACCTAAATATATAATACAATTTTTTTAATTTTTCTTTTAATATTTCAAAGATTTTCTTTTAATATTTTTAATGATTTAATATTTCTTTAATAAATTCAATAAACTTTATAATTTTCTTTTACTATTTTTAAAATACTTATTTAGCGAGCGTACGAAAATCGTTGTACTCATAATCGTTAAATTTTGAATATAATTTTATGAAAAATATTGAATTTTCATGAAAAAAATGACACCTAAGAATGATGGAAACGCTGTAAGGTTTTCAAAGGGTTTCGAAGGGACGGATCGAAAAATCGTAATAAAAAAAAAAAACAATCGATCGTAAGATGTCACGAGACGATATCGATTAATCGCCTCTTTTTGGAACGATGTTGATTAAAAATTCAAAAAGGAGGAGGGAGAGGCCATCTTATCGTATAATAATCAAGGAGCTCGCTCGTCAACGGCGTCGAAAGTTTTATTTTATTGCTTCGCGTCAAGACGTTTCTGTGTCTGTAGATATCAATGTATATTTACATATTCATACTCACAAGCTGCGAGGAACAAGATTAAAAGCTGAATTATGTGATACGCGCTCCTGCTGTTGGTAGATCTCACAGATCGTCGACTCCCGCTGCACGAGAATTAGGATGTTGAAAAAAAAAAAATAAAAAATACAAAACAGAAACGTTTGTCTTCTTTTCACTAGGATCGTGCTCTTCTGACGATAAAACGGAAGGACGGTGGCTTTTTCAAAAATAATTCTGAAGAAAATAATTCAGTTGTTTTTTTACAATGAAAAATCAAATTTAATTCGCTGACGTCAAACGTGACGCCACGTGGTAATGTTAGTGGTGACGTCATGATTTTTAGTGTAAATCAATTCGACAATTGGTAAACATTTTCGAATGAAGGGTGCAAAAAATGTAAAAAATCAAAATCACTGAGAAACAAAACAAAAACAGTTTTGTTGATTTTCTTTTGTTCGGTAAATGATTTTAATGGATTTTTAGCAAAGGATGTTTCAAGGGCGTCGAGTCTATCGATGGACGTGAAACAGGTGCAGGACGTATAATAATGCGAACAGAGTAATAATAATTAAAGATTCTAAAGAGAGGAAGGGGCCGAGGGAGAGAGAAGGTAATAACAGAAATATTAACGAAATAAAAATATAAAGTTTAACAAAATAATAATATAACAAGAATAACAAAAAATGCAAATATAATATATAAAAAAACACGCAAAAGAGAGGGAGAGACATGATGATGATGATGATGACGACGATAATGATAATAGATTTGATTACGCCCTAGTAAAAAAACTTTCAGATAATTAAAGATAGTAACAAAAATATTATAAAAAAATAAAAAAAAATACAAAGTTTATCGAAATTAATAACAAAATAATAATAAAATAAAAATAACAAAGAAAACCAAAGTATAACAAAGAATAACCAGAAAAATACGGAATAATAAAAAAATCACCCAATAGAAAGAAAGAGAGAGAAAGAGAATGAAAAAGCTATAGTAAAAGTTATATTTCGCGTCGGTGCACGGCAGAATGGGGATTGCACGTCGAGGCTCGTACGTGCTGGGTCACCCCGGAGCGGAGGATCCGAGAGTGTGCCGCCGGGGCAATAATTCCGGCGTTATATCACCTATCGACCTAAGTATTAGGCGGCGAGCTACATAATGACGTACATCAGCGAGTCGTCCTCGTGTGTGAAATATCCGATGTTTCGATTCTCGGGTGTGCGTGTGTTCGGGTTCCTTGTGGATTTCGCGCCACGAATGGGCTCTCGGTTCGAGAGCTCAACTCCGCGGCACGATTACACGCTATTGGGAACTAATTCGAATCAATTTACTTTGGAGGTACTGGCGCGATTCGCCATTCTACTGAGAGACCGTCCTCGAACGTCTGCACGGATAAATAAAATGTTTGAATTAAAAACATTAAGTTCGATAAAAAATCATTTTGTTTCAGATGTACAAATACCTTTTTTGTCCATTGTTGAATAATTATACAAAAGTGGGGCTCCAAATCAATTTTGGTGGGAGATTTTTTTTTTCTCATTAATTAGTTTAATTAGTCACTACTAGTGATATTTAGTCCGTGAAGGCTGACATTTTTAATTATTAAACCCAAACAAACCCAAACACAAACAAATCCAAATAACCTTAATTATTTCTGTAAGCTATGAAGTTGTTTGGGTTCGTTTGAGTTTATTTGGGTTTGGTTGGGTATATGAGCCCCGTTTTATTCGATTTTTCGTCAAACTTCAAAACCTCATAATTTATGGAAATAATTAAAATGTCAGCCTTCGCCGGTTAAATATCACTAGTGGTGACTAATTAAAGTAATTTATAGCAACAAAAAAAATCTCCCGCCAAAATTGGGTTGGACATTCTCCACTTCTGCATAACTAGGAATTGTTGTTACTTTGGATATTTGTAACTATCCATTGTTGTTACTTTGGATGATTTTAAAGTAAGCTTAAAACGGGTTCCTAATTAATTGGACTTTAGCCAGTTTTATGGATTTTCCGATAAAACAACAGGTGCCATTTAGAAATGCACGAGTAAATGGTGACCGTAACGTACCGTTGGAATCTCCGAGCTCTCAAATTTTTAAAAGTCCAATTAAAAGGTGTAAGTGCAACTTTAGCGGAAAGTATGGACGAAAAACGTGAAAAAAGGGTGTGACGTAAAAGGTGATAGAAAGAACCGTTAAAAAATCGGCCAGCGTAATAAAAATAACGAGGAGCAAAGTCGACCAAACCGTACGGTCCGGCAATTCGAAATCGCCAGTACGAAAAATAAAAACGTTTTTTTTTTTTTTTGTTTTTATCGAGTCGTTTGTTTTCGTTTATTTTTATTTTTTACAAGCAAAGTGAAAAAAAGTCGCTCGTCGCGAATCCACGACAGATTTGTAAATTATCGTTAGGATTCCCGGAAATTCGTCCTGGCTTGTATACTCGTTCGCGATAAAAGTTGGCGAAAATATTTTCTCACTGGGACGCCGAGTGGGCGCGAAGTCGTAAATCCCACGATCGCAAAAAAAAAAAAAAAAAAAAAAACATCAAAATTTAACAGCCACTATTCGCCGGGTTTTCCATTGGGCGAGAGACTTATCAGGAGCTCTCGCAACGTTTTATCTTCGAACGTTCGCCACGTATATGGTTCACGGGTTAAATAGATCCGTATTTTTTGAGATCCACCGTGTTTAATTTGTCATTGGGGTTGCCACCCATATATATGTATACATGTCTATGTATAGTGTGCAAACCGTGAAAATCAACATTTGTACACGACTTTCGTAGGGAACGTCGTCGATAAATTGAGGGGGTGAGCTTGCTGTGGTACTGGATATAAATATACGTATATATATATATATATAATCTTTTAGAAAAGGGCACGAGTCTAGGGTCTCGACCAGAACGCGTCAATTTTTTTTTCCCAACCCCCTCGAATCTCTCACCGAGTTCGAAACAGTTTAATTCTCCACGGGGATCGACGAGGAGCTTTTGGAGTTTGTAACACGCGCGGGAATCCCCCTTTTCCGCATTCGGACGGTCGAAAGAGTAGCTCCCGTGCTGAACCGTGCCCCGTGCCCTCGGCTCTATTGGACGCTACTGTCGGCCAAAAAAATCCGTCTCATCCCTTCCAACTCGTAAATCAGAGATTTAAACCATAAGCGCGTATAATTCGCCATAGTTTCTGCCTGTAAACGGTTTAATCGCGTCAAGCACTGATAGATCGAGAGAGCAACGTTGTCAAAACAGAAGATTATTCACGGCTCTGGCTATTTATTTATTTTATTTTTATTATTTTTTTTTTTCATTTCGCTCGGGGACTCGTCATATTTCTTTTCCCAGCCTTCTCTATATTGGTGTCATTTGAAAGATCGGGTTTGTAAAAGTCATTTGTTTTTATTTTCAGGCTGATGTTAATTTTGTTTCGTTTTAATGATCGAGCACCATGCTCAGATGGTATTTGTTGCCTGGGGAGATTTTCAGCGATATGTGCTATAGACTTTTCGGCATGAGAGAATTAAGGGTTTTACATTTTTTGTTTGTGGTTTTTTTTTTATGTGATAATTTGATTATACGGTAATTCGATAATAGATTATTTAATTCGATAATTAATTATATAATAATTAGAAAATCGATTATGTGATAATTCGATAATCACTGTGCGTTAAACAAAACGGAAATACAATTTTTTAGTAGCATATCGTATTATACAGTTTTTTCAAAACGATAAATTTGATAAAAAGTAAAATTTTGTCGCAGTATATAAAATTATACATTTTTTTCAAAATTATGAATTTGATGAAATATCAAATATTGTTGGAGTTTAAAAAATTATAAATCTAAATTTCTAAATTAGGCCAATGTTGCTCCAAAACGTTTGTAGCAATCATTTTTCCCGAACACGCCATGAACAATCTACAGTGTGGACGCAACTTACAGCTGGCAACATTCAACGTTCGTCAAGTGTGCACAAAAAATGAGCCATGCGTGAAAACGAATGGACGAAGAAATAAGAGGATGAAAAACAAGTTGATAGGTAAATTTTTATCAAACTTTTCTTCAATTTACGGTGTAGTAATAAGAAGTTTAGAAGTTTCCGAGAGGGAACGGAAGACGAGTAAATTGCGTGTGCGTACGCGTTTGTTTGGGTTTGGAGAGAGGATCGGTGGAGGACAGGGCGTACATCGAGCTCTCGCTAGATGTGGCGCTTATTGGACCCTACCAACGTAATAACGACGATGCAAACGGAATTAATTTCCGGGAGGGTTCATCCGGAGCCTCAATAGCAACTGTAGTTCTTCGAGAAAGAGAGAAAACTACAGAAAGAGAGAGAGAGAGAGGGAGAGAAATACGAAGCGAGTGGAAGAGGACAGAAACAACGTAATACGTTTCATCAAGAAGATGAGTATTAAGCAGTGACTACGTAGTACATGGAAACCATCGTGGGAGATGGTATTCCCTTATATCGATCGCGTTTTCCACAGCCCTCTCAATCTAGAGTTTTGATACATATATCTCATCTACAAACCCACACACGTCTACCTGTCACCGAGGCGCAGGTGACTCCAAACTTTTTTCTCCCAAATTGTCAATTTTCTTCCTCCAAAGTGATTTTCTTGCTCCTCCCTCTCTCCCACCACCATGCATCGTTCAACAGCAACTTTCCTTAAAAAAAGAGTGGTGACTTTTTTCCAGTGCTTTTTGACAAAATTTATTAATGGTGAATTTCGACGATGAACTATGTAGGAGAATAATGTTCATTCGTTATATCATTTTAATTGACAAGTAAATAGGATAGTATGATTTGTCGTTTTGGTTAATAGAATATTGCTGTTTTTTTTTAATTTATGGACAATGCAATTTTTGGGTAATGCAATCGGTCGTCCAGCTCGTGTGGCTCGATAGAAATGAATTATTGTATTAAGAGAATGACGAACACGCTGGAAACTTTCGACACGGTATCTCGTTACGTCGGTTGTGACAATTTTGGAGTTTTGCGCTGCGAGTTACTACCAACGGTGGCCCGGAAAGTCGAAAAAAAATTTTTTTTTTTTCTTTTAAAACTCTTAAAAGGGTTTATTTAATCGGAAATTTGATGCTTGTTACGAATATCGTCGAATTTTAGTCGAAAGCACGACTCGAAGCAACGAAAAACGTGTTTTTATAGGTTTTTAACGGTTTTTTCATGAAAATTTTGGGTTTTGCGCGGAATGGATGGTAGATTCGTGCTCAGGGGATCAAATTACATCGAAATGGACCAATTAAAAAAATATTAAAAATCCAAATTTTTTTTCGATTTTTGGGGATAATACGTTTTTCCACTAAATCATCGATAACTTTTTTTTCTTTAGGATTTGGCACTCTACTCTGTGCTCAATCTCTTCGTTATAATTTTCTCTTCAAAATGCTTTTTTAATAATTTAAATCCGACGATTTTTGGATTTTTGGCAGAATTTCAAAGTTGAACCATCGATTTTTGCAAATTTTTCCATACATACCCCTTTGCGTTTTTTTAAACGATTTTTCAAGTGGAGATTCCGGGAAAACTATGAGAGCTATCGATACGAATCCAACGCCATTATTTAAGTTAGGCGAAAACCTTTTCCAGACCCACTAAATGAAACCCCATAGCTCAGAAGGTGCTTGCTCTACGGCCTTTTGAAATATCGTGATTTTTAAGATTCCGGCAAAATGGGCCTGGGAGGCCGAAAAAATTTTTTTTCCGTTTTTTAGGTATTAAAAGGGTGTATTTGATCGGAAATTTTCCGCTGATTATGAACATGCCCGAGTTTTTGCCGAAAAAGGAAAATTAGACTGGGAAAATGCGACAAACCTTTTGTAGACTATTTTTCTGAAGTTTTTTTTCGCTTGTTTTCCATTTTTGAACTCTTAAAAGAGTCTATTTGAACGGAAATTTTATGCTGATTACGAATATAATAAAATTATAGTCGAAAGCA
>JAPYZI010002974.1:0-20183 GCA_030523105.1 Ophioninae sp. A BG-2022a | reverse complement strand
AATCGATGGTCCAACTTTGAAATTCTGCCAAAAATCGAAAAATCATCGGATTTTAATAATTAAAAAAGCATTTTGAAGAGAAAATCATAACGAAGAGATCGAGCACAGAGTGGAGTACCAAATCCTAAAGGGAAAAAAGTTATCGTTGATTTAGTGAAAAAACTTATTCCTCCCAAAAATCGCAAAAATTTTTGGATTTTTAATATTTTTTTAACTGGTCCATTTCGATGTAATTTTATCCCCTGAACACGAATCAACCATTTATTTCCCCAGAAACCCAAAATATTCATGAAAAAATCGTAAAAAACTATTGAAAACACGAATATTTTTTCGCTGCGTGCAGTGCATTCGAAGAAAATTCGATGATATATAAATATAAATATAAAAAAATTCGATAAAAATATTTTTTAAACGTAAAAAATATTTTAAAAAAAAATTTACGTCAAAAAATTTCCCAATTATTTCCGAACCGTAATATCGATAGCACGACACCTTTTTTCGACTCCTCTCTGCAATTAGGCAATAATCAAAGGTGGGCAGGAATTACGAGATTTCCTCAAGTATGTTCGCGGGGGCCAAAAACCGCAACTTTCGATTAAACAAATACACGCACGTCTAAATTATCCCATTACGTCTGCATTCTCTTTCAAAACGTCACGAGATTCCACCCCCCCCCCCTCCTCCTCCCCTCCTCTCCGCTCCGTTACTGTTTCATTTTTTACGAAAAAGAAAAAAAAATGTAAATTCGTGTCGAAATTATTTAATTTCGGGGCGGAACATTAGGTCTCTCCGAAAGCCCAATGAAAAATGATCACGCTCGTGTAATTTCGTAATCCGATGGATAAGCGACGATTTTTTGGCAATAAAAAATCCAAGACGTATTTGCATACCAGAAAAATATTTCTTTCCACCCCCCTCCTTTTTTCGTTCGTATTTTAGTTGAAACGAAATAATTACGTAAAAAAAAACAGAAGAATGAGAGGTTGAATTTTAATAATTTTTGTAATTTTGTGCATCGAGCAAGGTTGTAGGCAGAATGGAAACTTCGATTGACAATGTTGCACAATTAAACGTTGTCCATATTAAAACGCTACTTCAATAACGTCCGAGACGCTCGAAACGTTCGTTCACGACGAACAATAAATAATTATTGTTGCGTAATGTACTTTTCTTCGGGCTGGATACTCCGACCTTCTCACCTACGAATAATGGAGCAAACTCAGCGAGGCACGTGAGATTAAATCACGATCTAGGAATATTTAAAAAATCAACGAAAAAAACAACAACGAAATTTAATTGACGTCAAGTACCAACTTAATTGACTCTTTTCGATCGAAAATTTCACTATTGTTATTATTATCTATTATTATTATTATTATTATTATTATTATTGCTATAAAAATAAAAAATAAAATATATATAAATATAAAACAATTATATAATATTACGTAATATATATGTGAATGTAATATTAATATATTTAATATTTTATTATTCGCAACACTTGTGAAAAGTAACAAAAGATCACCGTGGAAATACAGTTTCAGGAAAACAAGTTTACTAAAGATTCACGCGAAATAGCTAAACCTGAGGAATAATATATTTGCTAAATAATGTTTAAAAATCGATTTTTTTATTCTTGATAAAAACAAATATATCGTTACTGTAATCGAGCATTGATAACACTATTGTGCAATTATTTTAACGCTATTATTATACTTTAATGTGTTATGATAATAATAATAATAATACAGTTATTCAATTATATATTAATATTTGTTTTATAATTTTTTTAAATATTATAATTATTCGTTTATATTTATTATATATATAGATATATATAATATATTAACGGTTACTATTAACGCTGTCGTAACGCTCATCGCGTGTGCAACCATCATCGTCTTCCCCTTATTTTCTCACCCTTCCCTCGCTCATACTTGTCAAAATCAGTCACCATCCGCGCGCTATTCTCCCTGACGAGAAAAAAAAAGAATAAATAATCGCTTCTGCTCTCCACGACCGCACGTTCGATTCACATCGGCGGTGGCTCTGAAAACGCCTTTATTAAACGCGCGAGAACGCTTCGAGAGATTACTTAACCATTTGCCGGTTAGTCGGACGAGAGAAGCGGACGACTCCACATTGACGACAGGTAAATAATCAAACACCCTCGTATTTTGACCGATCACCGATTCGATGCAATCTTCAATATTAATATTCGAAGATCCTTCATTACGATTTTTTTATTTCCGGTGCTAATAACTTCGACGATTTTAATTTTATAACAATCTTTTATAAACATTTTTTGTAGAGAATTTATCGCTCTACAAAAAAGGTTCTTTAACCCTTTCCGATAAATCTACTCTATCATGAGTTATTCAAGGTCAAACTCGAATCGATCGTAAATTTCAAGAATTTTCAACTTTCCAACGAAACTATTAGACTTATCAGAAAATACCTCTGAACCTTTTTTGTAGATCGCTCAACATACAGTGGTCCCTCACTGTTCAATTTTCAATTCCCGTGATAACAAACCCAAACAAATCGTTCTTCCTGCTTCTGAACCTTTATAACTGTTATAACTCATCAACCACTACAGTTACAACAATTTCCCAAAAACATTTTCCATAGAAAATCGAACGCTCTACAAAAAAGGTCCTTTGACACTTTTCGCTAAATCTACTCTATCACCCTCTATTCAAGGTCAAACTCGAATCGAGCGTAAACTTCGACACTTTTCAACTTTCCATCAAAACTATCGGACTTATCGAAAAATGTCACAGGACCTTTTTTGTAGAGCGCATCTTTCTCCATAAGATGGCATTGTGCAATTCGAAGAAATATATACGCACACGCTTACAGATTACATAATAATATCGAGTGGGTGAACAATTTGCTACCGAAAGGAAGATTCTTTTCAAAATCATTTTTCGACAAATAATGCATACGTATATTTATGTATGAGTGATCGAGCACTCACTATTTCCATCCCGACCCCCCCCCCCTCTCCCTCTTGCCCCTCGTCGAATCCCACTCTAAAGAACGCTTCGAGATCTAGCTCTCTTTCCCCTCGGACTCGATCTTGCAATCCACGCGACGTCGTCCTCGTCGTCGTCGTCGTCGTCGTCGTCGCCACCGCACACGGTACACACAAGACTTCGGGCTCTCCCTCGGCTTTTGCCACAAACGAGTCTCGCATCTTGCAAGGCACGCGTCTCTCTCTCCCTCGTCCGAATGTCCGATCTCTCTGACATAAAAAAAAAAAAAACGGACTTTCGTGGGGTTGCCACTGTCACCCTGGTGGACGATCGCTCAACTGATTTTTCTTCGAAAAAAAAAAAAATAAATAAATAAACGTATAAAATCGAACAACAAAAACGGCATTTGATAACGTTTTAATCAAGGATTTTGAGCGGACTTTGTTTTTCTTTTTTTGATTTGAAAAATCGAACGTAAGTTTTGGTGCAAAATTTTCGAAATTTTATCGCGAGTTTGCGTTTCGTTTTTTCTCGGTGATTTTATCGGGGATTCATCGTGATGTCAATTGGAAATCGCGAGTGATCGAAAATTACGAAAGTCGCGTTGGAAAATGTTGTTTTGTTTTTTTTTTGTATTTGTCTACTTTTTTTGGTGATAGAGATTTTTGGGCAGTGTTAAATCAGCAATAACGGTATAATGAAAATCAACGAGTGAGTAAATCGATTCTGACAATTGTAACGATTTGTTTGATACGGATGACAGGCTTGATCGAGATCGCTGGTGGATATCAGGACATCCCTAATTGACCGTTAACAATAATCAGAAACATGAAGTGGACATTCGTCGTTTGTACTCTCTGGCTGATGGTTTTTGGAATCGTCGCTGCCACTCCAATCGTAAAAAGGGACACCGAGAATGACATCAATCCTATCAACGAGGTGAGCAAATTGGAAGTTCTCCTTTAGCCCTCCATCGATTTTCGTTTTTTGTTATCATTTTCAATAATCAATAAATCAGTGGTTCTCTTCTCTTAATTTTAAAAATAATTTTTTTACATACTTATAATTTTATATTTTGTTGACATTTTGGAAAAAATGATTATTTTTCGTAATTTCAAGGCTGCCTAAAAAATAATTAAGGAATAATGAATTAATTTATAAATCGATAAGGCAATCTCTCTCTTTTTTTATTTTTTAAATATTTGTTCTCTTTTATTATTTTATTTTGTTGGTATTTCGGGAAAATATTTATTTTTTGTCATTCAAAAATTAATTCTAAATTAATTAGGTCATAATCAATCGAACTAATCAATCGATTTCTCTCCCTCTCTCTCTCTCTCTCTATCTCTTTCACACTCCTCACTTTCATCGACGATCGATTACGATAAAAAGTTTAAAAAACGACGTGAATACGAGATGCGAGTATCGTAAGGAGATGAAAACGGGAGGAACGGCCACGACCGAGAGTGAAAGTCTAACTCGTACGAACACTCACTGACTCGATTGTACGGAGAGCGCGAGATTACGATGGACCACAAGCGTGTGTGTAATACTTCGAAGGGATAGGGAACTTTGCACTTTGTTAAAATGTCGTTAAAAAACAATGACGTTTATTTCTTTGTTTATTTATTTATTTTATATTTTTATATTTTCATATTAATTAAAATTAATTCGATATAAATTAGAATAAATATCGTACAATAAAATATATATAAATTAAAATTCTCCTATACACCAAAATAATTTTTATCTTAATTTTTTTGAATCATTAAAAAATAATTTACAAAATTCTTTTAAATCGTTAAACAAAATTTTAATACAATTATTAATTTGAATTTAAAACGTTAAAAAATGTTTTTAATTGTTAAAGAAAAATGAAAAATTCTTTTACATCGTTGGAAAAAAATTCCCAAATTGATTAAAATAGTTAAACAAACATTTTCAAAAATTCGTGACTGATCAATATTGAAATTAATCACCTGATACAAAAATCCAATTTATTCAAGTGTCACTACAATTTCATTTTTCATTTGACGAATTATTAGAATACACAAAAAAACAAACAAAAAATTCAAGAAGAGCGTGGAGTCAGCAGCTCGTATGAGGAAACGGAAATTTACAGAAGGAAGATTTTTCTCATTGAGATTGCCGGATAAACTCTCACTGACTGTTGTATTAATGCTGGCTGGCGCGTGAATGCCTGTCTGCTCGTAAAGTATTTTACCTGTTAGAGTCGAAGCGAGACCGAGAGAAATTACGTGTATCGTGTGTAGTCCCTGTATTTGTGTTTCCACAAGGTAAGGGTCTAGAGAAGTCGTGATAGTTAAATTCTTGTTTCGAAGAATTAATTATTTTAAAAAATAATAATTTTTATTAAAAAATATAACTAAATTAATATCTATATACGACATATATTGTAAATATACGATAATTATTATTCATATAATATATATATATATATATATAATAATAATTCTTTTATATTTATAATATAATATATATTATAAATAAAAACAAATATTAATTATTCTATATATATATATATATATATAATAATTAATTAATACATTAGTTAATATAATTATTACAAATATAAATAAATATAATCAAATATATAACTGAAATATAAATAAAAACAATTGCAATATAACTAAAAATCATTTATATATATAAATAGTATCTCTTCTTCGAAAATAGACTCGAACACTTTATGAATCACCAAATGCCCCCTCCTCCATCACGTATTACGTTGCTAGAAAAAAAAGAAATAGCTTTTCGAAATTGCCAAATGTCTTCCGATTGGAAACTCTGTAAGTTGCCCAAACCTTTCGAGCCGATAAAAAATGAAACGTCCGAAAGAATTTCAAAAGGCAGAGTCAACGGTGTACCGTCTATTGTAATAAATTATTTCGAGCACGCGTTCAATTGCACATGCGTGATCGGGGGACCTACGAGTAGAGCTCATTCGGGCTTCTCTTTTAGTCAACCATCGAAAAAAAAAAAAAATTTCTTCATACGTGATATCACTCGAACTGTTTGGCTCACGTTTACGAGTTTTTACCTCTGTGTGGGCCAAAGTCGTTTTCTCCCTAATTACGCAAAAGAAACGTTTTTTCTAAGATCCCCCTCCCCCCCTCCCCCCACCAATACGATGTTCAATCGTATGTTTTTTTTTTTTTGACATTTGTCAGGTTTACGTGTTTGCCAACGAGGACGAGCCGTCGCTCGAAGTGGAGAACGAGCACGGCGATCGGGAAAAGAGAAAGATCGGTATCATCAAGCTGGGAGTTACCAATGGCATAATCAACTTCGTATTCGGGGTAAAATGATAAACAAACTGGAT
The DNA here is from genome assembly GCA_030523105.1 of Ophioninae sp. A BG-2022a. Classification (NCBI taxonomy): domain Eukaryota; kingdom Metazoa; phylum Arthropoda; class Insecta; order Hymenoptera; family Ichneumonidae; species Ophioninae sp. A BG-2022a. Next base: position 13,859 of record JAPYZI010002974.1, on the reverse strand, counting down.
TAGCTAATCGTAGTTACGAAAAAAAAAAAAAATAATAATAATAATAAATAAATAAAAATAAAGACGTGGCCTCATCATAAATTATTATTAATTGATTGATTGATAATTAATCGATGGAAAATTAGTCGTGGAATTAATTAGTAATCAACGAATTAACGGATTAACTGATGAACTAATTATTCAGTAACTATTTGGCAATTAGATAATCAATTGGCTGATTAGAAAATTATTATTTCGGTAATTAATTAGCAATTAGTTAACGATTTGAGTAATTATCAATCATTTAATTAACTATCTAATTAGAAATTAATAGACGAAATGACTAATTTCTTATCAATTAATAATTTTATTGATTAGCAATTAATGAATTAATTAAAAAATCAGCGATTGATATGTAAGGATTGATAAATCAATTAAGAAATAAATAAAAATGAAAATTTATTGGATTTTAGAAATTGGACGCGTTCATTGATGCGAAAACTCGAGCGATAACCGTCCTCGACGAGGGCAACAAAGCGAAAAACGCTGCTTACGGGATCGATAATACACAATCGGCCACTAGTGATTTCATAGGGAACTTGATCGGACAGAAAATTAAAGCTGGAACGGCTAGTATCGGACCACTCATAAATAGTGCGACGACGTTTATTTCCGGTGCGAAGAGTGGCATCACCGGTGCGATCGCCTCAAAAATTGCACCCCTCAGCTCCATCGCTGGAGGATTGTCAGCGGGAGCAGGTGAGACACGATTATCACTTTTTTTTAGGAACTAATGTTTCGTTGTTTTTTTTTTTCTGAAAAAAACTTTTTTTTTTTTCTAAAAAAAACTGTTTTTTTTTAGAAAAAAAACTGTTTTTTTTAGAAAAAAACAACATATGTTTTTAGTATAATTATTCGACGGTCATTCGATGAGGAAAATCGAGAATTTTTATCGAAATTATTTTCACGATCATTATTATTCCTAAAATAATATTTATTTCGTGCCATCAAGGGATTACTAATTAGGGATGAAATGTTCTTAATAAGTAATAAGAATTAATTAATTCAGTTATTTAAGATAATTAATTGATCCAATAATTAATAATCATTAATTCAGTAATTTATTATAATTAATTATTTCAGTTATTCGTGATAATTAATTGTTTAAAAAATGAATTATAATTGATTACTTGAATCATTTATGATAATTAATGGTTTAAATAATTAATAACGATTAGTAATGTAAATAATTAATCACTATTAATTGTTTCATTCATTTATGATAATTAATTGCTTACAAAAATTAATATTATAATTAATTATTTCAATCATTTATGCCAATCAATTGTTTCAACAATTAATAACAATGACAAATGTTAATAATTCGTATTAATGAATCAACATTATTATTAATAAATATCGTTCATTACTTTTCAATAATTAATAAAAAGAAAAGTGATAATTTTTATTAATAATAATTAATAAAAATACTGATAATCAATAATCCACAATTAATGGTAATTATCGATAATTATCGTTCATAATTAATAAATAATACTCAATTAAACGATAATTCGGGTTTTGCCCAATCGATGCAATTCGTCATTCCCGTTATTGGTTCTTCGTAAATTGATATTCGACAATTGAAATTCAAACGTCAGGTTCGAGCGGCGGTGCGAGCGGAAGTGGAGGTATTCTCGGATCGCTGCTCTCAGGATTGAGCGGGGGGAGCGGCGGCCTCGGAAGTTTGACCGGTGGGAATAACGAGCCCGACGATAACGTCGGTGGCGGCGACGGAATCAAATCCTCAAGTGGTAGTAGACCGGGTGCAGGAGCGGGGGTAAATCTTGGGGCATTTGCCAGACTTGGTGGAGGGTTAGGAGGGCCGTACTGATTGAAATAACAATACGAGAAACAGCCAGAGTTCGAAACTGAAAGTTCCACAGTGCAAAAGATTTTTTTTTTTTTTTAAATAAATAAATATATATTTTTTTTTGTCATGATTAATTTACACTTACAAAAGTATTACACGAATATCCCAAATGGCATTGATAAATGTTATAAATAAAAATTTATTTCATTGTTTATAATAATAATAATAATAATAGTATGTTATATCGTTAATATCAATATTAATAATATGGATTTATCGACACGGATAATAATAAAATTTAATAATTATTTCTGTCATTAATTATTATTGTAATGATAACATAAATTATTATTAATTTTTATCATTTGACAATAACATTTTTATATTATATTATATTATTGCACATTGTACTATTTTAATATTAATATTAGTGCTGGTGATACGAAATTATTAATGCTAATATTAATACAAATTACTGATCGTTTATATTATTATTATTCATTTTTATTAATAATAGCTAATATTATTATTCGTTTCCTTCGTTTTTTGTAAGATGCACAAAAAATCGTAATCAAAATATTGCACATTCGAGTGTACAGAAAAAATGGATATATATAAACATTTTAATTTATTATTATTTACTGCTGTGCGTGATTTATTTATTTGAACGGTAGTTTGAATATTTTCTTATTCGTTTTTAATAATAATGTTGATATTAAAAATAAATCATTTCAATGATAAATAATTGTTTGAATATTTAAAACGAATTTTTATTTTTTAATGTCGATATTATTATTAATAGAATTTTTTTTACTATTGTTTAAATAAATATTACATCAGCAGAAATTGATATGAAATACGACCTGTTTTTTTTCCGCATTCGTGAATGTCAGTATTTTGACACGATTTCTTTTTTTTGGGAAAAATTATTTTTTTTTTTTGCCATTTGGGACATTCCGAAGGAAAAAGCTCTTAATTATTTATCACCTTTTTTTTCACTTTTGTAGCGTTCTTGAGCTTATTCGCACCCCACAATCGCTGATCACACCCGCAAATTTATATTTATAATTTTTTTTTATACGCACTCTCGTACGTAGCAAGAACGATTTTTACCTTTTTTTTTTAACGCAATCCACTTCCCAACCAAAAAAAATAAAAAAAAACGATACACTGGAAATTCGAGATTCTAGTATCGTTTTTTTTTCATCGCTGAAATTCGCCAGTAGCCAGTAGAAATTTATTCCTTTCCCGCCGAGCAAAAATGCTATAATTTTTGGAAAAAAGATATTTAAAAAACTCGAAAAAAAAATCCAAAACGTATTTTTGCGCAGCTTCGTTGAGAGCTTCTTCGGTAAGCGAGAAAAAAGCGCCTCGATTGTTGCGCCACCACTTTTCGGATTGCCGTCATCGTTCAGCCGTGAACGGAAAAAAAAAAAACAAAAAACTCGATGATTATTTCGATATTTTTTTATTTTCTAGCCAACAGTTCGGTAATGGCGGATTCCACTGGCCCTTAAAAAAGCGTTTGTCCAAACGCGACGGTGACCGCTAACGGGAGTCCCCCCCCCAGTAGACTTTGCGAATTTTGAAAATAAATAAATAAATGAATATACATAATATAAAATATAATATAATATATCGTATACTGTAATATATTGATATATCGTATTGATATATTACATTAATAATAACATTAATATTAATATAAAAATTATATAATTAATATTATGATTATTATTAATATAATATGATATATTATATTATACATATAAATATAATATAATACTGAATATAATAATATAATATTAAATAAGCACATTTAAAAAATGATATATATATATATATATTTATACATGCAATATTTCGATACCTACTTTCTTTATTTTTTTTTCTCTCGTCTTCGAGACCACGAAAAAAAAGTAGACAATGTGATCGTTAAATTCTGGTTTTAAGTGATGAATTTTCCGAGATTTTGGTTTTACCCTGTGCCGAAAAGACATCTGTTAATATAATTGAATAGTGGACATCTGTAAATGTTGTAAATATAGGGAACTTTATTTGTTCAATTCACTTTTCGTTTTGTAAACACACGAATTGAGTTAAACGAACAATTGTGATGCTGATGATGCTGCCGACGATTATTATGATAATATCGATGTCAAATAAAGTGGCAACATTCTTTGTCGTTTAAGTGACTCTTATATTCTTAAAAAACAACACTTTCATCCCCTGACTCCTATATTCGCGCCGGTTATGCACTGGCGATTTGGTCGATGAAAATTTTGGTCGCCGGCGACTTGGTCTATGAAAGTTTTTGGTCGCCGGCAACTTGGTCGAATGTTTTGGTCGCCGGAAACTTGGTTGATGCTAGTTTTTGATCGCTGGCGACTATTTGGTCGATGAAAGTTTTTGGTCGCCGGAGACTACTTGGTCGATGAAAGTTTTTTGGTCGCCGGCGACTACTTGGTCGATGAAAGTTTTTGGTCGCCAGCGACTTGGTCGATACAAGCTTTGGTCGCCGGAAACTTGGTCGATGACAGTTTTTGGTCGCCGGCGACTTGATCGGTGAAAGCTCTGGTCGCCGGCGACTTGGTCGATGAAAGTTTTTGGTCGCCGGCGACTTGGTCGGTGAAAGTTTTGGTCGTCGGCAACTTGGTCGACGAAAGTTTTGGTCGCCGGCGACTTGATCGACGAAAGTTTTTGGTCGCCGGCGACTTGGTCGACGAAAGTTTTTGGTCGCCGGCGACTTGGTCGATGAAAGTTTTTGGTCACCGGCGACTTGGCCGATGAAAGCTTTGGTCGCCGGAAACTTGTTCGATGAAAGTTTTTGGTCGCCGGCGACTTGATCCGTGAAAGTTTTTGGTCGCCGGCGACTCAGTTGACTAATAAAAGTTAATTAATTCTTGTATTTTTATATATACATGGCGCCGAAACCATAACGAAAATTTCCGTCATCGTCGATCGAGTTGCCAGCGATTTTGTCGCCAATGCACGACAGGCCCTATTCCCGTTCGCAAAAAATGCGTCCTTTCCCAAATGCGTGGATGATGTGGATCGGTCTGGTGTTGGGAAGGGAATCCCCTGATCCTGGCACGAATCCTTCGATGTTGGGGTGAAACGAAGAGAGCTGCTGCGAATTATAATCTCGACAAATTACGAACTTTTGAGGAGCAATAAACAAAAATGTCAGATAAATAAATTAAGGCTTTTCCGTTTGCTTGTTTTTTCAATCCGTACATCGCCGGCTCCGTTTTCGAAGGGTTACGACCGGGAATTTGTTGTTTTTTCTCTGCTCAGGGTACGATCGAAACAACCACCGAAGACATTCCTGAATTCGACAGAAATCGTGTCTCTCTGGATATACCCTCGGCTGCATTCAACTCTGGATTCACCGTCTTAACGAACATCAGCAAAATATTTAGTGGTATCATTCTAGTAAGTCCGGAAGTACCGATCATCGTCACTCGAAAATACTTTTACATATTTTGCAAATACGTAGTAAATTTAAAAAAAAATTGAAAATGCCCGTTTCTTTGGGTTTGTTTATGAAAAATTAAACATCCGAATTGGAATCCCTTCGAGAATTTCATCAACATGAAATACGTTTCCTCGATTTATCCAAATTTTCAAAAAATTTGTTTCCATTGGAAAAATTGTTTATCTGTCCGTTTGTTTGGGTTTAATAATGAAAAATTCCTTACCCAAATATCACACTTATCAAGTACTTCTCCACCAAGAAAACACGTTTCTTCGGTTCTTCACTATTGTTAAAAATCAAAATCGCTTTCATTTTGGATTCTTAATGAAAAATCAATTACCCAAATTTCACGGTTTCCAAAAAAAAAATGTTCGTAATTTTTGAAAATCACGTGACTGCTCGTTCTTTTAGATTTTCAAAAGAGTATTTTTTAAAACGCCATACTTTTCACATATGTCTCCAACAACAAAGGACCATTCTCCAATTTTCAGGGTTTCTAAATATCCAGTTTTTTTTTTCAAACTCCAGGCGTTTTTTTTTCGTTTTTTTTTCGACGCCAGGCGTTTTTTGGTTCGATTTTTCGTATCTTTTTTTTCATTATTTCAGAATTCGGCACGTCGCACCCAGAGTGTGCTGGAAGTGTTGAAGCCTCTGTTCCGCGGGGTGTTTGCCATAAAGGGCCTACCATCGGACACTCAACCATAGAGGATCCAAAATTACGACAGGAGGATTTGAAAAGTTTGCTCAAGTGTTGGCTTTCGTAAAGAATACGAGGATATTCTTCGATCTGACGATAATTACGATAATCACGATAACCACATAATAATGCCATTTGTATAAGTTGAATATTATATATATATATATATATATATATATATATATATATATATTTATAAAAATAGAAAGGGCGAAAGGTGAGGGAGGGGGAAACGAAAAAACGAGTTTGTTTGCATATAAAAATCAGTAGTCACTGCCATAGTGTCGTCAGACGAGGCTAATATTCGTTCATCTTGAAAGCTACACTCCAAAACCGTTTTGTACAACTTTATCCATTTCGTGAACTCGAATACCGAAAAAGATACAAAAATATGAAATTTGGTTGACGAAGATACGTTGAGCAGCATTGCGGTGACTGATTTACCGTGCAAAGACGATTTTGTCCAAAGACCATTACTCGGAGCGGTGACCGGTTTACCGTGCAATGGCAATTTTAACATTTTTATGACGATCGAGTCGACCATGCGTAAATTATTGTTTATTGTTTTGTATAATAAATTATGTATTACCTTTTTCAATTCAAGTTTGGTCCTTTTACAGACTTGGTCGCCGGCGACCAAACTTACGGTGCGTAAAAGATCGAAACTTTAATGGTAAAGGGTAATTAATGTAATTCATTATATGTCACGTGTTGGATTTGGTCGACGCGAATTTTCGTTGGGCTGGGTAATATATAATTTATTTTATATTAAATAAATTGTAAATAAATAATATACATTTTTTTTTTAGTCGCCGGTGCGTGAAAGGACCAAACTTCATTTGGGAAGGGTAAAGTAAAAATCGACAATGCTGAACGATGCCACTAAAAAAAAATAAATAAAAACGGTATTATTAAATTTGCATTGACAGGCATTGGTGCTCCAAACTCGATGTTTTCACAATTGGTACTTGCAATAATTACGACCCATTGGCTCTTTTATTCTGATGTGAAAGACATTACGTGAAACTTTAGAAGTACTTTTGGATCGTCACCAAAATCGATTTTTTAAAAACATTTTTTTTTCAATACTAATATTAATTTTTAATACCAATTTTTTAAATACTAATGAAACAATCAGAACGAGGCTTGTATGGTTCCTTCTCTGTATCTTCAAACACGCGAAACAACCCTTCCAATCTTCATTTTTATTTCTTTATCAAAATTTCGAAAAATCAAAAAACCAATATTCACAATAAACCTTTCCAACTATCCAAAAGCCAAAAAACAAAAACGATTTTTTTAGTGTCCCTATTTTCGCTATTGTCAAAACGAGCAATAATAAAAAAAAAAAGGTCGAAGGGATTTTTCGTACTCAGACATTACGTAGCCATAGATTCTCAGGTGCAATGGATGTTTCGATGTCGATTTTTTGAAAATTCGACACGATTTCTCATATCCCAAGAAATATACAGGTTATTTATTAATATGGATAATTATACGGGTCACGTGTTTATTTTTTTGTTTATATATATATATATATATATAATAAAATAAATAAATATATAAATATAATAAAAAAAAATAAAAAAAAAAATATATATATATATATTTTTTTTATACCGAATTACTTGACATACGAAGCGACGAATTAGACGGATGTAATTGCGTAATTTGTCGAAATAAAATTGGAAATGAGAGTACGAGTGGAGTTTCGTCTATTCGATGCCCCACCCCTTAAGGCTTGACCAATTTTGACGCGAGTCGATCGTGTCAAGGCCGAAAATGAAAGCTATTCGGTAACGGGCCAATTCCGAAAAAAAATTCTAATAAATCCGCGCACGCGCACTATCCGAACCTACGTACGAAGAAATTCGAATAACGAATCGTGTCTTTCGTAAAAAAAAAAAAAAAAATCAAGTTAAATTGAAAAAGAAAAAAATTGAAACCACGTTGCTAACCTTGAGGGCCTCGGGGTTTCTCTCTCTCTCGCTCTCTCTCTCCCTCTGGATATTCCATGAGTCTTGGACCACGCGACTCATCTCGCTAGTATCAGTTACGTCGCGCAAACGGTAAGATGCATTTCACCAAGTGTCCTGAACAGGTGTGAATCTTTTATATTTTATGAAAACTTTTTTTTTTTTGGTCTTTTATTGTGATTTATCAAAAATTTCACCCATGCTAATCGTTTCTCGCTTTTCGGACGTTTGTTGCGATTTTTTAACAATCAGAATTTTCACCGGGTTGTCGTAAAAAGTACTAAAAATAAACGAATAAACAGAGCACCGTTAACATCAATGAAATAATTCTCGCCATAAATATCATCGAGAATTAAAAATATAATCAACAAATTACACGTATTCATTTTAACTCGAATAATAAATAAATAACGATTAATACTAAATAATAAATAAAAAGCGTAATATAAAAAATGATAAAAAAAACGAATAAACCGAAATTAAATTAATAAATCAAGTAAAATAAATTAATCTTCATGTCTTACGTCTTTTTGCTTAAGTTACGTTTTTTTTTTAACTCTCAAATAGTATTGTAAAAACGAATAAAAATAAATGTATCGATAAAAATAATAATTCAAGCAAAAGCAACGAACATTTTTACAATACTTTCGATAATCGTTATATAATATTCTTATTTTTCTTTATTTCACTCATTGTTTGTTTACATTTATTTATATATTTTTTTATTTGTTTTTTGGGATAATTTATAACAGTTATGATTTTTCGAAATGGCAACTACAGAAACGTGAATCAAATTGACCAAAATTAAAAATATATACATAAAGTATTATCAAAATAACTAAAACCCAAACAAACCCAAACACAAATATGGGTAAATGAAAAACTTTAAATAAATTATTAAAAATCCCACACGAGTATGTTTTCAATAATCGTTAAAATAAAGTAAAAACAAAAAAAAACACAACAGCCAAAGGTTGAAAAGTTTCGAAATTGCGATCGCGGAGATTTTCACGTGGGATCGAGTAATGTAACGACTGGTCAAGTCGTATTCGATCAGTCAAGTGCACGCGAGTCGAAACGTCGAGTTTGTTTTTTTTTTTTTTCGTGCGAGCGCACCGTGCCACGCAATATCCGCGTTTTGCACAAATATATATGTAGATTAACTGCCAATGTTATCGAGGCACTTTGCACTTTCACTATTCGCGTTTTAGATCTAAACGGGAGTAAAGTTGACTGCGAGACAACCGGAAAAGGAACCATTCGAGGTGTGTTATTGCGTATCCCTTGGATCATCGAGTCAAATCTACGCAACTCGTCCAAGGTAAATTGACAGGTGTATCTTTATCGATTTTTTTTTTAATTTTAAATGTCGGTATTCACGAATGTCGTGAAAACGGTAGTGTTGTAACATTACGATTGCCCTAGTGCGAATTGTTGATAATTACCATTTTTTTTTTACTTATCGTAATTATACGTTCAGAACTTTTCGTACAATTTGTTACAGCACATTTTTTTTAAACGTTTTTTTTAAATGAAATTCAATAGTTGGGACATAATCGACTCGTTTCAGTGAAAAAAAGAACTGCAATGAATAATTAGATGTGATAAGATGATAAAATAAGATAATCAGATGGGATAATAAGATAAGATGATTGAGAAACGTTAATTCGAATTAACTTAACTAAGGCAATTGACTCAACTCACCTAAGAAAATTAACTTAACTTAACTTAACTTAACTTAACTCAACTTAACTCAACTCAACTCAACTTAACTCAACTTAACTTAACTTAACTCAACTTATTACCTTAAGTTAACGTATTAACTTAACTCAATTAAAGAAACTTAACTTAACAAGGCTCAATTGAGGCAATTAACTTAGCTAAGGCAACTAATTAACGAATTAACTTAACAAGTCCAATCGAAGTTAGTTCATAATCTGATCATCTTGTCAACTTTTCGATAAATGTCGAATTAACGAAGAAGTCTCGATTTACAAATTTTACGATTTATCGATAAAATGACAAGACGACCATGAAAAAGGATATTCGATAATATTTTTCGTCATCGTCCGGAATTTGTGAATGTGTAAACAGTGAATTAAGAAAAATGAATAAATAATGAAGGAAAGTTCGCAGTACGCACGTGTCTCAAAGCTCGTACGATATTTCGCATGAGCCAAGAGAGCTATGCCACAAACATACGGTTGTGTCGTAACCCTCTTAAGTTTTCTCAAGACTACGAGCCAACTATGATGCAAATTATATAATATTACTGAAAAGACCAATAACGGTTAAAGATATTCGTGGCATTTTGTTTGTTTTTTTTTTGTTTCCCAAGCAATTTTGGAACGTCGATGCCTCTTTATCTTTTCGTCGCTTTTTGGAAACCGAGATAAGAAACACGATTATTTGGTGTACCGCGACTAATGGACAATTATCATTATTTTCATAGCGGCAAATATAGCAAGCGTTTCGCGTGGTGACACTTTTTAGTTTTCTACAATTCAATGGATTGTTTACTTCCCATATTCGCTTCTATTTTATTTTTATTTTTTCCCTCACGAGCATTCCTATTTTTCTATTTCACTGAAATATAGAAAAATACCTACCATTTTTTTTTTGTTTATAGAAAAACGTTCAATTTATTTTCTTTACTATTGAAACACGTTTGATAAAAAAAAAAAGAACGTGTACTGTTGTAACCTGATGATAAGATAATAAGATAAGATAATTTATCATCTAGATGATAAGGGATAAGATTCGATGAAATTAGGTCATGAGAAGGAACAATTTATTACTTTAATAATAAGATAATTCATAATATTGTTATCTTATAATTTTATCTTCTCATAAAATGTTATAAAATGTTATATTTCTCTGTTGTTTTTACAATGATAAATCATCTCATCTTATCTATTTGATCAAACATGCCGATAAGATAATAAAATAATATGGCAAGAAATCTAACACAAGATAAACATCAAGTTTATTATTTTATCTGATTATCTCATCTTATCACTTCATCACATCTAATTATAAAAAAGAAACATTCTTTTGTTATCAATAAATTCATCATTCCAACGATAAGAGAATTAAATGCCACAATAAGAAAATAAAAGAAAATTGAAAAAGAAAAAACGCGTTTGTTATTTTTTTTTTGTCACCAAACATTGAAGAGAACGAAATCGTAATTTGTTGTATGCAGGTACAAAGATTCTCGAGGCCCCTAAGTGTTACAAGGATATCCAGTATGAGCAGGTTGATCGTCGGTTCGCGTATGACGAATGAGACACTTCGATGACAAAAAAATTGAATGATCTTTGGAATTAGAAAGTGATTATTCTTTCATCGAAATAACGAGCAGCGATAAAAAAAATATACGCTGAGCAAAAGGCTAACCGTATTCAGTTCAAGGAGCTCATAACACACATTGCAGTCTGATCAACGATTTTTTTTTTATTGCATCTTCTTATCTTTTCATTGGAGTCTAACGAGGCGTGAAGAGGCAGGAAAAGTCACTCAATTCAAGTTGGTCGTGACGATTCGACGGAAACCGTACATGGACGTTTTCGACCCAGTGCGACCGCGAGCAGAGCGAAATTCTCTTACCTCATGATTGGTCGTAATGATAATTGTGATAATATCGGTAATAAGCTACGAAAGAAAGAAAAACCGCGGTTCCCATCATTAAATAGTTATACAACGCGGAGAAAAGTGTACTTTACGCGTAATGAGCTATCAAACGGGTAATTTAAGCAGGTTATGTTTGACGAGAGAATATTAGTTACGATAGGAGGTAGAGTCACGGAAGAGGCCTGCTACAGGGATCAAAGCTGTTGGACCTATCGGAAGATCTTTCTACAAAGAAAAGTCTTTGGACTGTTCTTTGGCGCCAGTGTGGACTTTTTAGCGTCGTAGTGGGCATTTAGGCGTCAATGTGGACTATTTGGCGTCAACGTGGACTCTTTGGCGTCAACGTGGACTCTTTGGCGTCAATGTGGACTCTTTGGCGTCGAAATGGACTCTTTGGCGTCGATGTGAACTCTTTGGCGTCAATGTGGACTCTTTGGCGTCAATGTGGACTCTCTGCCGTCAATGTGGACTCTTTGGCGTCAATGTGGACTCTCTGGCGTCAATGTGGACTTTTTGGCGTCAATGTGGATTCTTTGCCGTCAATGTGGACTTTCTGGCGTCAATGTGGACTCTTTGGCGTCGATGTGGACTCTTTGGCGTCAGGGCGGATGCTACAACGTCAGTTTGAACTCTTAGGCGTTAATATAGAGTTTGAGGCGTCAATATATACCCTAAGGCGTCAGTGGAAACTTCTAAACGTAAATAGGAACTTCTACGTGTCGATGTGGACTCTAAGGCGTCAAAGTGGACTCTAAGAAGTCCCTATAAGGATACCATAGGACCTAGGCACTTTAGGGCGTCAATGTAGACCTTAAGAACCCTTTATAAAGGCTTTATTGGGATATCGTGCAATCTAAGGATTCTAAGGGTTCAATGTGGACTCTAAACATCCCTAAAAATCCCTATAGGCACATGTAACATCTGTCGACGTTCCAAACGAACTTCTACTCGTCAAGACACGCAATGATTCTTGCTCGATGGAAATCCCGGCGCGGAAGAGCCGCTCGGAAGTTGCCAAGAAAGTGGTGGATCACTCGCGGTGTACAGTTAGTTACTCGATACTCCCGGCGTTGCGGGACGATACATGCCGTTAACCCCCGATATGGTCAGTGCTGTGTGAAGCAATCGTCCGGCTGCAATCGTCCGCCGTCATCAACTCTTACACGATAATACGAAATCCTTGAGAATGGTAGGTTGAACCAACCGTTCAATCGGCGTTTAACCTCAACAATTGACATTAAATTGTCATTGAATTGGGACATCGATTTTATCGTCTGTGTTTTTGTTTCTCAATCATCATCATTTTAGTTATTTTATCGGTATTTCACTGCTCGTATCAAATATAAAACTGTACTCCTTCATTCGCTTGTTTATTCTCTTCCGCCAAACGTGTCCGATGAACCTTGCCAAAAAAAGCACCGATTTTCATGTCACCATGGATCACCATATGGCAAATCGAATTCCAAACACGCGCCACCGAAATTTAACTCGAGCGCCTGTTTCGTTTCGTAAACGAATCGGACAAACGTTTTTTTTTTATATCCATCAAAAGAGAGGGGTAGTCATACAAAAGTGGAGGAGAGGGGGTAGTGCGATGACGAAAGCTTTTTTTTTTTTGACCACTAGAGACAACTTATCGGTTGCAGTTGCGATCTAGATTCCGATCTCGTCGGACCCCTTATCCGAGTCATCCAAGCGGAAATTCATTTTTTCTCGGAGAAGGTTCCTAAGAGAAATTCTGGATTGATCTTTCAGATGATTCTGGATCGAAAACCAGTTACCGGTTTGTGGCTCCTGATGGTGTGTTTCTTCGTTGTGATCGGAGGTGAAGGCAATCGGAAATCACGATCTATTGAAGATCGAGTCTCGACGAATACTGGCTTGAATTCTCACCACTACCGGTTCCGCGAATCTCATGAAATCGAGGGATTCGATCGGATCGGTGATCGGTCGATCGATCGCGCCGATATTAGCGAGGATGCCCGAAGAGTCGTTAGGCAAATCAAGAGACACAGGCCTGGTCTCTTTTGGACACTTGCCCGAGTCATTTACGAGGTAAGAGTACTCGAGTGCTACTTCAACTTGGATTATTTTTGCGTGGGTTTCGGACGAGGCGAAAAAACACTTTTTTTCAAAGTGACTTTTTGTTTTAAATGCTGATGTCAACCAAGATGAGAATTGCCGGGTTTAATTGATATATATATATATATATATATATATATA
>JAPYZI010002973.1:0-22858 GCA_030523105.1 Ophioninae sp. A BG-2022a | reverse complement strand
GACCTTTTGAAATATCGTGATTTTTGAGATTTCGGGAAAACGGGCCTGGGAGGTCGAAAAAAATTTTTTTCCGTTTTTGAACTTTTAAAAGGGTCCGTTGCGTCGGAAATTTTCCGCTGATTACGAATATGCCCGATTTTTTGCCGAAAGTGCAAAATTAGACCGGGAAAGTGCGAAAAAAACATTCGGAAATAGTTTTTCGACATTTTTTCCAAGAAATATTGGGTTTTGGGGGAAATTAATGGTGGATTCGTGTTCGGGCGATCAAATAACATCGAAACGGACCTATAAAAAAAATATTAAAAATCGAAAAAAAAAAATCGATTTTTGGGGCCAATACGTTTTTTCACTTAATCGTCCGTAACTTTTTCCCCCTTAGGATTCGGCGCTCCATCCTGAGCTCAATCTCTTCGTTACGATTTTCTCTTCAAAATGCTTTTTTAGTTATTATAATCCGATGATTTTTCGATTTTTGGCAGAATTTCAAAGTTGGACCATCGATTTTTGCAAATTTCTCCATACACATACCCCTTTGCCTCTTTTTTTCCGATTTTTCAAGTGAACTTTCCGGGGAAACTATAAGAGATATCGATACGAATCCAACGCCATTATTCAAGTTAGGCAAAAACCTTTTCCATACCCACCCATTGAATCCCCGCAGCCTGCGAGAAGGTCATCCTACGACCCTTTGAAATATCGTGATTTTTGAGATTTCGGAAAAGTGGACCGGGAGGACGAAAAAATTTTTTTTTCGTTTTTTAAGTATTAAAAGGGTGTGTGTGATCGGAAATTTTCCGCTAAATGCGAAAATGCCCGAGTTTTTGCCGAAAGTACACAATTGGACTGGGAAAATGCAAAAAACGTTTGTAGAATATTTTTTTGACATTTTTCCCGAGAAATGGAGAGTTCAAGGTGAATTGAATGGTGGATTTCTTGACATATTAATATATATAATAATAATTGAGGGGTTGATCGGGGAACTGCGCACGCTTGTATCAATCGACTCAGAATTTCACCCCCAACCCCACCGTTTCACGGATGACAGTCCGCCGAGGAACACCCTGTATATTGCAACAGCTATAAGTGGAGGCGGGGCACGACTATGCCCCAAAGCGTAACATCTACAGGAGTAAGCATCGTTTCCCCAACGAGAGAAAGCGAGAGCGAGAATGAAAACCGCCGTCAGCGCCGCAACTCGAGAACCAGCAGTGGGTGCAGCCCCCAGCAGAATCGGCACGTATAATTCCTTAAGAACTGTCCTCCTATGCACATCTGACTTGGTTGGTGCAATCACACGCGTATACGCGCTCAATCCGCTACTGCAGCGCAGCGGATACGCGTCGGGTTCGCGACCGCTCCGAACTTTGGAGAAAATTCGAGGTTATGTCGGTGGGTCGGTGTCAAGGGACCAAGGAGTAAACGCGTTGGAAGAGTAATATAATATTTACAAATGATCACGACGGGTGAAAAAAGATCGCCCGATGTATATTTATAAAAAGTGTCCAACCGTTCCCATCGTGGACGAGTAATAATTCTATAGCGATGCCGGACGGAAAGAACGTACTCTTTCAGCGTGTATTTGGAACTCTGCGAACGTTTTCCGACTCACCGAAATGTACAAAAATCGAGTCGCCAGCTGAAAAAAATGATTTCGATGCCCCGAAACAGTAGCGAATTCGGCATGGAAGCCCGCTGGAAATACCCGAGGGCAAAGCATCTCGTGGTTTGCATCCTCGTGACTTTCGTCGTGTCGTTCCTGCTGAGTGTTGTTCCCTTGAGCATCGGTGGGGTTCGACGCGTACCGTTATGAATTTTAATCTCGCGGGATGACAAACGAGCCGTGCTGTTTTCGTTACAGACGAGTGCAAGTGCGAAAACAAAGCGCCTACTGACAAAACGGACAGAAGAAGGGTATTCGGCCGCACTATTAAAAGGGTAAAATCTTCCGAGCATCGATTGGCGCTGTTGGTACCGTTCAGAGATCGTTTCGAAGAACTATTGTCCTTTGCACCGCACATGAAGTACTTTCTGGACGAGCAAAATATCGATTACCACATATTTGTATTGAATCAGGTGGGTCCGAAAAACACCGGAAAAAGTACGGGCGACGGCGAGGGGTTGCTTCGCGCCGCAAGGGACGTTCGATCCGACTCTTTTTGTGCGTAGGTGGACAGATATCGATTCAACAGAGCGTCCCTCATAAACGTTGGTTTTCTTCGAGTCAAGAACGAGTTTGATTACATCGCGATGCACGACGTAGACTTGTTGCCCGTCAACGATCGCTTGTCCTACGGCTTTCCCTCGGACGGTCCGTTCCACGTATCTTCGCCTCAGCTCCACCCCAGATATCATTATTCGACTTTTATAGGGGGAATCCTTCTCATCAGGAGGTAAAAACAAAAAGTATAATCCAACGGTTCCACGCCTGGTTTATCGGAGAGTCGTTCGAGTCGCGGGGGCTACAGGGTGGTCCGGACGCGCGGAATATCTCAACGCTTACGATCAACATTCGCAGGGAACATTTCGAGCTCGTGAACGGAATGTCGAATAATTATTGGGGTTGGGGACTGGAGGACGACGAGTTTTACGTAAGGCTGAAAGAGGCCGATCTCGCAATCAAGAGGCCCGAAAATATATCGACGGGCACTCACAACACGTTCCGGTAACGATCACGGCGAGGGAGGGACAGGAAATTGACGAGAGGCGTTATTTCAGGCACATACACGACAAAAATCATCGTAAAAGGGACATGGCGAAGTGTTTCAATCAGCGCGAGATAACGAGAAGGCGCGATCGTCGTACCGGCGTGAACAACGTCTCTTACGAGCTGACCGGGCGGATAAACGCGACAATCGCCGATGCCGCTCTCACGATATTGAACATCGAGCTGAAATGCGACAAAACGGTGACACCCTGGTGCGAGTGCAACAAAATCGACGAGTCAGTGGGGAAGGAAAAAGCAACGAAGGAAAAAAAGAAAATTGGCTATTCCAAAGCTTCCGCCGTGCTCTAGCGATTCGATTGTATCATATTAGCTGTAAAATTGTACCATATTAAATGTTAAAGTAGGTGCTACGTTTTGACTCTCGTTCCTTTATTTCGATAAATAAGAGATAGACAAGGAAACGACGAAACAAAAGTGGGTCGCCGAGGCACGTATCGTCCCGCATCGGTCTCTCGGACGTCGACGGAGGAACGAAAAATCAACGATCGCGTATCGCGCGTTCAACTCGGAGCACTCCGGGTTTGCCCCAACGATGCCTGTTCCTCCGTTTTTGATGAAATCTTACAAATACGTGGACGCTCGAAGGAAAGTTTACGTCGAGGAGTTGAGAAAAATAGTGTCGATAGCGGGTATCAGCAGCGATCCAAAGTCCCACAAGAAATTGTCACTGTTGATCGAGTGGCTCGAGGAGCGTTTGAAGGCGCTCGGTTTCGACGTGGAACTCAAGCAAGCGGGAAGCTATACACCGGAGGGATCGACCGCGACGGTATTCGTTTGTACGAGAATAGGCCCGCCGCCCGGTTCGCGCGGTCCAGTGGCCCCGTACAGCCGTTCGAACTTTTAGGTGCGAATACCCCTCGTGATATTGGGCACGTTGGGACGGAGCGCGAATAAGAAGACGCTTCTCTACTATTGTCACTTGGACGTTGCGAGCGTCGCTCGTGATCGATGGAGCACCGAGCCCTTCGAGCTCGTCGAGGCCAATGGAAAATTGTACGGGCGCGGTACAGCCAGGACGAAGGGTCCTTTGCTCTGCTTTCTCCGCGCTATCGAGTGTTACAAAGCTCAAGGCTCGGAAGTACCGGTCAACGTCAAGATACTTTGCGGTAAGCGAGAGTCAACGGGATCATCGATACTCGAAATTTATACACAACGAAATCATCTTGAAAATTTGAAATTCAAACGAACCGTTCCTCGCCGATAACGTTCCTCCTTGCCGACGCATCGTCGACAGAATCGATGCGGGAGACGGGGAGCGCGGGGCTCGAAAGCGTTTTGGACGAATCAAAGGCAGGATTTTTACTCGGGATAGACTGTGCACTGATAAACGACGGACACTGGATCAGCGGGAATGATCCCTGTCTCGTTCACGGTTCTCGAGGAGTCTGCGTCTTCGATCTTCGGGTGGAAGGCCCGAGAGACGATTTGCACAGTGGCGCGTACGGTGGAACCTTGCACGAACCGTTACAGGACGTTCTGTTCGTCATAAACGCTCTCGTCGATTCATCGGGCCGCGTGAAAATTCCGGGTTTTTACGAAAGCGTGATGCAAATAACTCCCGACGAGGAGGAGATTTATCACGAGCTCAGAGTCAACATGGACGAGTACAGAAACATCGCTCGCTTGAACAAACTCTCTCGCGACGCGAGTGCCAAGCGCACGCTCATGAACGTTTGGCGGCATCCCTCGTTCAATTTGCACTTCATAGACAACAACTTGAGGTCCGATCGTCCCGTGGAGCTGACGATCCCGAAGCGCGTTACCGCCAGATTTTCCATCGGGTAAACTCCTCGTTTCGTCCTTCCTTCGATCTTGCGTTTCCATTCGAGTACGTTCGAAACGAGTCTCTTCGGCAGCCTCGTTCCGCGACAAAATCCCGAAAGAGTCTGCGAGTTACTGTATCGATACGTCGAGAACGAATTAAGGGAGCGGTGTACACCGAGCAACGTCACTCTCACGGGACACGACCGAACGCATCCGTGGTTGGAGGATCACTCGCACTGGAATTACGAAGCCGCGAGGATCGCGACCAGACAGGTCGGTGGTCCGGCGAGCTTTTCGCGTGCGTCATTTTTTTGCCGCTTGGCGCTTAGAAGCAAACAAAAAAAAAATAGATCAAGAAAGAGGCAAGGTTCGTTGACCGCGCAGGTGTACAAACGAGAGGCAAATTTAATACGCGAGAGCAGAGGATACCCGACCCTGTTGAAACTGCGGAAAGCCCTGCCGCCGGGAACGAACGTTCTCGTATTGCCGGTGATAAATAACGAATCGAATGCGGGCAAGGAAGGTGAAAATATTTCATTGAGTTGTTACATCGAGAGTACCAAGCTACTTACAAGTTATTTACATCACTTGAGCGTTCTTTCGCAAAAAAAATGAAAACGTGGGCGAGCTTTCATCGAAAAACATGCCGGTTCGCTTGTACGATTTGCATTGTTTTTTTTTTTTCCGCTCGTTTCTTTCGTCGACGGACTCTTAATTATCCAGGAAAGGAAAAAGTAAGAACGACGAGCAACGGGGGCTCCGGTCTATTTACAATCGAGGAAGTGTCGGGAAACGACAAAACGAGCACGCGGATCTTCGCGGACGGGACACGGTGAAACAAAAGAGAAATCTCTCGGCGGATGGACACGAGAGAGGCCTGCGCGAGGTGAAAAATAAAATAAAAAAGAGGGAAAAAATTACGAAGCCGCGGAAAAGAGAGGAGGAAAGAGCCTAGAGAGAACCCGCGAATTGACGCATGAAATCTTCCGGATTATCGATAATTGGGTCATCGTCGTCGCAGTGATTGCTCTCCTCGAAGATATCCTGGACCGTTCGATAAACGACGCCCGTCCCGTTCGACGCGTCGGGTTCTTTCGAGTCCTCGCAGATTTCCATTCGCGCGAGATCGCTCGACCCCGTCGCCGGGTGAACCGAGCGTTCCTCTTCGGCGCTGTTCGCGACACGCCGCGAAGCCCGCGTCGCGCCTTCCAGCTCCGCGTTCCTCTTCGACAACAAGTTCTGCAGGGTGATCATCTTCTTTCTGTAGTTGTTGGCATTTTTTTCGGCTCTCTCGATGTACTTGGAGGCTTTGTTCAATTTCCAGTTGAGCTCTTTGATTCGATTGTCCCGTTGGCGTATCTGGAGCTGGGCGTTTTTAACGTTCTGCTTTTCCTCGTTGACGCTCTTGTTGAGCCTCTTTATCGACTCGTTGGAATCTTTTATCTTGAGCGACAATTCGCTCAACAGTTGATCCTTGGTGCTGTTACGGCACTCCCCGTTGCACGTTTTCGGAGCTATTTTTTGTTGCCTCCTCGATTGGGATCTCGTGTTAACGTGATTCGTCGGGATTATTCGGGGCTCTCTGATTACGCTCAATTGGCCGGTCAACTTGCGTATAACGTCCTCCTGAAATTTGATTTTTCTTCTCAATTCTCGACGACCCATCGCGTCTTCGTCCTCCTCGGGCGATTCGACGGAAAGTTTCGTCAAGCGATCGCGATAGCCTCTACCGTTCGTTACCCTCGTCGGCGACGTTTCTTTCTTTATACCGCCGCTCGAGCCGGGCCCCTTTAGTTTTTTCGCCGGTTTTTCCTCCTCCGCCTCCCCGTCGTTCTCCGACTTAACCGCGCACCCATCGGTCACCGATATCACGGACGTTACGACGTTCCCTCTCGACGAATCGTTGCTGGATTTGTACTTGAAGATTGGCTCGGTGCCCAGGCCTTCGACGATCTCGGTCACGTCCTCGTCGATTCCCGTCAGCTTTATCGTAAACGTCGATACTCTCGTAGCGTTCGGAGCCTCCTTTCTCGAGAGCTTCTCCTCGCTTGCCCTCGACCCGGCTCTTCCGTTCCTCTCGACTCCTCGAAAGCCCTCCGAATTCTCCGTCCTTCGCGAGCCACTCTTCCCATCGGTCGCGCTGTTTTCCTGGCTCTCCTTCGTTTCGGTCCCTCGAAATTTCGACGCAAATTTCTCCTCCCCGCTGTCGAATCGAGCCGCGTCTTTGCCGCTCGGGTCATCGACTCTCCTATTAATTTTCGTATTTCTCCGGTCCATCGCGCTCTTGTCGTCACTCTGCGGCTCACCGTCGCAAATTGACCGTAATTTTGCCTCGATCTCGTCGAGCTCGTCGCCATCCGAATCCATTCTCGGTTTCTCCTCGGTTTTGATCCGCACTTCCGAGCCGTCGGTTTTGCAGGTGACTCGGCGCGGCTGGGCTCCGGTACCGTTCGCGCGGTTCGTCGTTTCCCTGAGGCTCGTTTCGCTCTCCTCGTCCGAAATAACGATCGCCTCCTCCATCATCCCGATATTCGTCCGCTGGTGGCGACGGCGGCAGCGGCGGCGGCGGCGGCGGCGACACAACGAACGATGATATCCGGCTCGATCGATCGTCGTACTCCCGTTGCTCGTCGTGTAACTGTTGTAAATGGTATTGCGAAACGTCGCCGACGAACGGCAATTCGAAGGGTCGTCCAGATACTCGATTATGTATAGATCCTCCTCTTGGCCGTTGGCGAGCTTCCTTCGTTTTCTCGGCGACTTTCGCGTAGACGTTACCGTAAATATGGACGGTACGGCGTTCTTCTTCAATTTTATTCTACCGCTCTGCGTAATGGTCCACTGGTCGGCTTCGAAGTGCACGTGACAGAGGAACGAATTATTCGACGGTTCCCAGTCGGCCCTCGACACTCTCTCCGTCCAGATTTTTCTGAGCTTTGGGTTGCGAGGAAAACATTTCATGGTAAAACCCTTCTCGCTGCGATTGTTGCAACCGACGGCCGCGCAGCCTGGCATCTTTTCGCATCGACGATTCCCTCGATATGCGTACGGCGAATGCTGATAATAAAGGAAACGGCGTAAGCTCGGATGCATTAACGATACCGGACGCTCTAACGATTATTAGTGAAGCAGCGACGCGCCGTCGGCGCGTCGGTCGATTCGACGAAAAGCGTACGAGGCGACGCACACTTTTCGAGAGTGCGCGTCGATACTCGATACACCTGTACGAATTCTCGAGCGGGGCAATTACCTCTGGCTGCGGACCAAGTTCTGCCGATCTTGAAACAACATTTCATCGAGCGGTGTGTCCAGTTTCGCAAAGCGCGCCGACTCGATTCAACCTCCGTTAAATTTTTATCGCGTCGACCGCACACGTGTTTCTCCGGGATCGGAGCTCCGTTTCGTGTAACAGGCTCATTCGTCGGGTGCTGAAATTTCATCGGACATCCGCAGGGTCCGATTAACGCGTCGAACTTTTTTATACGAATCGAATTCAACGAGTGTGAATCTGTGAACTGTTTTTTTTTTTTTTTTAAAATATTTACCGCCTCGCTACCTTTGCCGGTGCTAATCGCTCCGAGGAGCTCTTCGGACGGCTAGTTTGTCGAGTATGACTAGTTTTAAGTCTCAACGGGAATTCCTCGTTGCGGGATAAACGGTTTGTCTCTTGCGGGAAGCAAAGCTACGCGAAAACTTGCGAGTGCTCCTGAGTACGAAAGCTCAAGCGTGCGCCATTTTCCAAGCTGCTCGGTCGGCCGAACGCCACCTGGACGGGACACGCGGGAGGGCGGGAAATTTGCCGGCGCACTTTCTTTATTTCGGTACTTATCGAGTTGCGTCGCGAAGGTGCGATTCGCGCCTGTGCACCCCTGCTGCGCGTCCGCTTGACTGATGAACGTCGAACGACACGTATTTACTTGGGTGCCGTGTGCGGGCGGACGGGCGGGCGGGCGGGCGTGCGCGCGCGCGTTCCTCAGTGCTGCGTGTCATCGGACCGTGGAGAATCGTCCGTCACGAGTCGCGGCGTGATATTCTTCCGATTGTTGGGTTATGACTGGTTGATTTTTTTCGACCGGACGCTCCCGTTTATTGGCTCAACGCGAGCTCGGTCGAGGAACGATGAAACCTTAAAGTCAA
The DNA here is from genome assembly GCA_030523105.1 of Ophioninae sp. A BG-2022a. NCBI lineage: Eukaryota > Metazoa > Arthropoda > Insecta > Hymenoptera > Ichneumonidae > Ophioninae sp. A BG-2022a. The sequence goes on along the minus strand of JAPYZI010002973.1, from coordinate 14,232 downwards.
TCGTGAAAATCGCTTGAAAAAACGAAAAGTCAATCGTTCCGTAGCTAATGAACGTGCGACAATGGCGCAAGCTCTTCACACCGCTATGAAAGCTATCGACGCGATGAGCAATTTTCAATACAGCGGCGACCCTCCGGCCGATCAAGCCGCAAGGTAGTTCAACGCATCCATCGAACAATTATTCCTCTATTGCTCGAATCTTTTGCGCGTCCGTTACCACGCGTCGGCAAAAGTTTGCAACCGCCGTTCCTAATTGTAAGGCGGATGAAAAATAATGCGAAACTCGTTGTGACGTTCGTCCGTACAGAAAAGCGGAAAAAATTGCGTGCTGCTCCACGATAGCGGAGAACATGTGCTTGCCGGGTGTAAAGAGCGCGGCCCACTTCTCGCAAGTCTTGAGTCTCTCCGTCAAGCGACTTCTTCAGTTCTGCGACGATCCGGAAGCCGACGTTAGAACCCTGGCCGACGAATGTCTCAACAGGATCATCAGAGTATCGGACGATTCGTACAATTATCCTATCTCATATTTGTCGAACGATTATTTTCGAATTTTTCAACGATGAGAAACGAGAGTCGAGTCGCGTCGCAAAATTTTGCCTAAACGGTAATTGTTTGTTCGCAGTCGATGGCCGATAGCAATATTATCAGGGTACAGTTTGCCCTCTACAATACGATAAGCGAGAACGGCTCCGCGAGAAGCTTGCGCGCGGCTCTGTGGCGTTTCGCCTTGCTCAGTCACACGATCAGGCCGATGAAGGGAAAGGCGTACGCGTCGAACTTGATGCCTTGTATAGTAGCCATCGGTCGAAGGAGCGAAGAGTCGGTCGTCGACGCTCTGTCGCAATCCTTGCCTCTTATCCTCGAGAGTCTGGGACCGTTTATGACCGACAAGGACGTCAAGGTAATCTCGGATCGAAGGAATACGCCGTCGGCGTACCCGCGGAGATAGTCGCGCGACTGACGAGGCTTACGATTGTTTCAGACGCTTCTCAAAGCGTTCTATCCGAACCTGTCGTCGTCTCGGGCGGTATTTCGAAGATGCGCGGCTAGCATGATACTAACGACTTGCTTGTATTGTCGAAAGCCCCGATATTTCTTGACTTACGCGCTACGAAACCTCATAGGTAAATCAATGTCGCAAGACCGATTAATCGACGCGACGAGCTTCGCGCCCCGCCCCGAGGATTCGCGTCCCGGCGGCTCGTCGTTGATTCTCCGTGTACAATCGCGGTCGACGGAGCAGTAATCGGAGGATCGGCGCTCGTGCTTTGCGTTTGTTTTTTTAACGCAGATACGTTGGTGCCGCTGTCGCAAACGGAGGTCAACGGGCCGTTGGTCATTGGAGTTTTCGGCTGCTTGAGGCTGCTCCTTCCTCGCGCGAGAGCTCCCCCCGAGCCCGAAATGGAATCGGACGCCTGTCGGGTCGACTGCCTCGTGCAGATCTACGATCTCTGCCTGTACTACGCGAAATTTCACTCGGATCACAACATGGTGAACGCCGCGCTCGAGACTCTGGCCGAACTTTTGCAATCGTCCGACGACGAGTTTCTGACAATTTTAACGTCGGAGCGAGGAATACCGAGCGGCAGAGTCATCGCACGGCCGGTGGCCGTCGGCCGTGCATCTTTGGGACAGGCGAGCTCCGCGGACGCGACCGTGCCGGGCGATCGGTCCGAATCGCGGCTCGCGCTTTACGAACCCGAGGTCTCGGACGTTCGGCCGAGGGTCGAGAAATGGATCGAGGACGCGAGCAATACTTTCGGCGAGGTTGATCGAACGGGAAACGACGCGCCGTCGATGAGCCACGCTGTTTTGGAAATATCGGACGATCGTTCGGAAAGTCGGTACTCGATGAGTAATCGCTCGATCGACAGTAGGTACCAGAGGTCAATTTTTTGCAAAGTTCCGCGCTTGTCCCCTCCTACCAAAATATAATTCTATAGTCCCGAGAAATCGTTGACCGATCTGGTTTGGTGGTAAAAAGGTGAGGCGAACGACGACGACGACGACGACGGAACCAACGACCTGGAAGCTTCGTTGAATCGCTCGATGAAACTCGAACCGGTGAGCTCGCTCGAGAGCGAAAACGCGGACGAGGAGAGAGTTGTACGGGAGGAGTTTGATTCCTCGGAGAATTCGTCGCGCGTGACAATGTCCAACGCGCGACGGGAAGGTATCGACATTGGGTGCGCGAGCGACGCGGAAGTTCCTCTGATATACGCCTGTCGCTATCTCGCGTCGTCCTTTTTACTCGCGGGAGGTCCCGGACGGCTCATCGCCGACAAGTATTTTCGCGTCAGCGTTAAGTCTCTCGCGCTGACCTGCATCGGAAATATTTTGCGCCTCTACCCGCGAGTCTTGTCGGCTACACTGGCGAAGGCCCCGCTGCCGCTGGACGACGACAATCGACAGATGATTGCCGATATTTTGCTCTTTTCGGATCATCCGGATCCGCAGATAAGGGGCAACGTGACGATGCTCGTCGGACTCTACTTGACCGGGGTGTACGCGCGTTGCAAAGGCAGCTACGAGAGAATGGAGGAAGCAGCGAGGAATAATTATCCGGGAGCCAGGACCGTACCACTCGTGGATCTTGTCGGTTTGCTGATAAAGGTAAAACGAAGCAAAAGGAAAAAAAAAGAATTTTTATCGAATCGCGATCGCTCGACTCGCTCGGTCAGCAGCCCCGTTCGCGCGGTAACTGAGAGAGAGAGAGAGAGAGAGAGACGTTGGACGCGTTGTTCCAGGGCTTGGAGGACGATTCGACAACGGCGTGTCGTCAGGCACTGATGTCCCTGAACGTATGCCTGACCGATATTCTCGAGTCGGACGATAATCGTCACGGAATTCTCGTGATGAACAAACTTTTGAGTCTAGTCGACAATCCGTATTTTCTCGTTAAAGTACAGCTGGCAAAAGTGCTGAGCGAATTGCCGTATATAGCGGTGAGACACGTAACCGGAAGTTTTGATTTTCAAGAGAAGGCGATCGAGGCGTTGCTGTCGTTGCTGGCGGATTCGGATCCGAGGATACGCGTCGCAGCGAGCGAGGCGATCGTCGAGTGAGCGATTACAAAATTTTTTGAGGCTCCTACTAAAAATTGGTCTCTTTTGAGAAGTCGGCGATCGCGCGACGCCGATCAAAGCGTAACTTTTATTCCAGAATTATTCCATCCCTGTACTATCGCGATCCGAACGAGAACGAAGCAACGAGAAAAGCGGCTCGCTACACGGAGGAGTATTTTTCATCGATAATATCGGAGCCACTGGCGAGAAAATCGCGCCCCGTCGAGTACAAACTCATGGTGGAGAGTTTGATCGAGCCGTTCTACTCGTACTACGCCGAGACGGAGACTCGGGAGAATCGCGAGAGCCTCGAGGACGCGCTCTCGGTAATGGTGAATCTATTGACGGAAAAGCTGCTGGTGCACACGTCGAGATACTTGGCTCACGGTTGTTGCGAGGCTCTGAGTAACCTGAGTCAGGTTTATCCAACGACTCTGTATCCCCGCGCTTGGGACTGCACAGCGGCGAGACCGGCCGCGAGGAGGGAGGAGGCTCGAACGGGCTCGTTCGGTGGGCCGGTCGATACGAGTCGAGCGGTCGGTCCAACGAGCGAGGCTCTAGCGCCGATCGGCAAACAGCTCCTGTCGCTGGCGACTTCGGTGCTATCCTCGTCGCCGATCAGTCACGATCTGTCGATTCATCGTCACTTTATTCTACTGGCGGGTAACGTCGTCTCGGGTATCGCCCTGAACGTCCCGAGGCTCGGAAACGGGCAACGGGAAAACGAGAAGAACGGACACCCCGGAGATTCGGCGGCAAGTCCGTGGGCCGTTTTCGAGGACAAAACGATAAACGATAATCTCGAATCGTTGTTCACTCACGTGACGCGGCTGTTGAACATATACGTGCACGTGATCGATGGGATTCAGGTGGTGCCGGCGAGCGCAAAGTCCTCGTTACCCTCGCTACCGAGCGCCCCGTCGCTCTCCCCGAGGAAAAAGCTCACTCCGAACGACAAGACGTCGAGGGATCGCGACCGGGAGCGCGGTATCGGTACGCTTGGCAAAATTAGCAAGGAGCTGACGGGCAATTTTTTCCCAATGCCTCATTACGCGAAGCTCCACGACACGCTGAAACTGGCTCACGCGAATTACACCTCGACGCTGGACTCCGAGGCCAGCAAGATGTACATCGCCCTTTTGAACGCCTGTCTCGAAGTTTTGTCCCAAATTTTGGAGATCGCCGGTAGTCCCGAAGCGAGCAAACACGCCGAAGAGATATTGCATTATCTCGCGACGACTCTGACACTCTCGCCCACGACGACCGTCCAGTGCGTCCGGCAATTGCTCAGGTGCATCTTCGGGACAAATCTGAGCGCTCGCTGGGCCGAGTACGAGGCCGGACGTAATCCCGACGGCAGTCTCGATCGTCATCTCCGAAGAGACGAGGCGAGAAGAGGCGGGGGAGGAGGAAACGGCGGCGGCGGCGGCGGCGGCGGCGGCTTGTACGCGCGGTGCTTCCAAAAGCCGGCGAGGCACATGGCGGATACCGTAAACGCCATGGGGAACAACTGCAGGGGCGGAAACGAGCCGGAAGCGGGGTAAGCCTCCTCGCGAAAAATCAACGCGTACACATTCGCGGTTCGTTCGCGCGATCTCTCGCGAATTTTCGAGCTTTACCGGAACGTCGCGATGATCGCGTACGAATGGAAATTTCAGGTGGATCGGCGGGTCGACGCGTCGGCGGGAGGATCGTAAATTGGGCTCGGTGTTCAAGAGTTGCGCGACTCGCGCGCAACTCCAGCCAAAGAGCTCGGTCGCCGCGTCGGTGACCTCGTTCATCAAGATCTTCGAGCCAATGGTGATAAAGTCGTTGAAGCGGTACACGACGACGGGCTCCGTCGAGTTTCAGTGTCAGGTGCTGTCTCTGCTGACCCAGCTGGTACAGCTGCACGTGAACTACTGTCTCCTCGACACGGACAAGATATTCATCGGTTTCGTGCTCGATCAGTTCGCGTTCATCGACGAGGCGCAGATACAACGCACCGAGAAGCTCCTGCCCAGGATATTTTCGTTCCTCGTTCATCTCTCGTACAAAAACTATCACTCGAGGAACATAATAGACGTGCCAAAGATAATCCAACTGTGCGACGGTCTGATGGCGAGCGGTCAACCCCCACCGAGCCACTGCATACCCGCCCTCGTTCCCACCGTCGAGGACATATTCCTGTCGCGTTCGCGGGCAACGACCAAGAGTCCCGCGGATCAGCGAGAGCTCGAGACGACGCGAGAGGTACTTCTCTCGACGCTCCTCCGTTTGATCGAGTATCCGCGAGTGATCGGACTGTTGGCGAGATGCGTCGCGGCCTCGCGTCACGAGGAGGACGGCAACGGCGAGGAGAAGTGGCGCCGATGGTCCCGTCTCTCGACGGACGCGATTCTCCCGCTTCTCGCCGCGGGCAAGATACGCCTCGAGGAGAAGAACGCCGAGCGCTCTCTGATGAGGCTCTTCTCGGCGGTCTCGCCGACGGTCCTTCGACCGGTCGATCCCCTCCTGAAGGTACTGTTCGCGTTACCACCCGCGACCGAGGAGCCCCTCGTTCGCCTCGAGCGTTGGCTGGGCACGGTCAATATCGTTTTCCTATCGTTGATCTCCTGCGCCAAGGAAGAAACGATGCTCGCGCGATTGTCCGATCTGAGCGTGTACATGACCGATCTGGTGCGCACCCTTGGACTCGACGAGAGCGTTTGTCCCTCCGCGGATCCGCTGAACGCGACGAATCTCCGGGCCGCCGAGATATCGCCGGAGAACATCTTTGCCCGTTTTGTGTTTCGCGTGGTCGATCTCGCGGCCGAAACGATACGCGCTCTCCTCGAGTCGTCTCGTCATCGCGAACCGTTGCTGAGGAACGCGCGAGCCTCGGCGTCCCCGCCGTCGGCTCGCGGCTCCGCCGCCTCGTCCGCCGAGGACGCTCGTCTCGTTCATCGGTTGGCCTTTTTCCTTCGGCTCTGCGTCCACGCGTTCGAGTCCGGGAGCCACCGCAGGATCGCGAACGCGGCCGCGCAGCTGTTGCGCGCCGACGAGACGGGAAGAGCCCCGCCGATCGGCCGGTTGAACGCCGCGATGCTCGAGCTCGCGGACACCTGCCCGCTGCTGACCTGTCACTGGGCTTATCTGATGAGCCTGTTGGATCACAACGACGCGAGTTTCTGGTCGGGAGTAATGGGGATCGAGGGGGCGGTCGATCGGACCGCCGCGTTCTCCGAAATCGCGAAGGAACGCGACCGCGGTGGCGGGCTCACCGAAGCCGGGAACTCGAGCGTCGTCGAGCCGACGAATCCGCGCACCGGTATAAACCGAAGAATCGTCCGCGAGGCCGGCACCGTGTTGTTCTGCGAGCGCGTTCGCGAAAATTTGAAGGACGCCGAACCCCTGACCTGGCTCCTGGTGAATCACACCGAGGAAACGATCGAGCTGTCGGGCGAGTCGCCCGTTCGCGACTTGGTGACCGCGGCGCTTCACCGAAATCCCGCGGCCAGCGGGTTGCTCGTGCAGGCGATAGCCGCGCGTTGCCTCGATCTTTCGAGGCCGAGCTTCGTCAAGAGAGCGCTCCGTTGCATGGAGGGGGCTCACGATGACCAGAGCGGGGCGGTTATCCTCGCTCTCGTTCCGCGTTTCCTCGAAACGAGGCACCTCGCGCTCTCTCGGATGGCCGCGAAAATAGCGAGCAGACGGGCCGAAATTCTTCTCGCCTCGAGTCCCGAGGAGACCCGGGAGCAGCTGCCGCGCGAGGACTTGCTCCGGCTTATGGAGACCCTCCGGAAGACGGGACTCGCGCGCAAGCACGGTACCCTCGTCAGCCTGATGAACAAGCTCTCGGTCGCGCGTTACGAGTCCTCGCCCCTCGAGCTCGAGCATCGCCGGCCCTTTAATCCGTCCACGGTGAAGAACGTACGGCTCGATCGTCAGTGGTTCTTCTCCCAGGTGAAGCTGCGCTGCTGCTGCTGCTGCTGCTGCTGCTGCTGCTGCTGCTGCTCGAGCCTCGATCTCTCGGAGTCCGCGAAACTGTTGAGCAATCTCGAGCTCGAGGAGTGCGACGCGATCCTCGGTGCGAAGGAATTCAATCTCAAAATACTGGCCGAGTGCGTGAGACTGAGCGTCCGAACGGCCCTCGACGAGTTCCCCGAGTTACCCGAGTTCCCCGAGACTCGCGAGGAGCGAGAGGAAAACGGGAAAACGGGACCGAAGCCCCTCCCGCCGGTTCTCTACAGATCGGCGAGACGATGCCTGCTCGAGAAGGTTCGCAGCGTGAACGAGCTAGTCCCGAGACCGCGGCAGATCTACGATCCCTCGTGTACGGAAAGGGATCCGAGAATGATCAAGTACGCGTCGAGACTGTCGAATCTGCTGGACGACAGGATTTATCGGGAGACTCTGTTCACGCTGATTCCATCGGTGACGAGTTACGCGACGAGTCTCTCGAGGATGGAGCGACGATTCCCGAGGGACTCGGCCCTCGACAGATACGACGAGGATTTGGCTAAATTGGCGGTGCTCAGCCTCGAGAGCGTTCACTGGATGCTCGAGCTCGACGAGAAACGAGAGAGACGGCTGAAGCCCCGGGAGCTCGAGCTCGGGCTCGTTTGCGCCGAGGAATTGCTCAAGAACGAACGGATAAGCGGGATATTCGGCGGGGAGAGCCGTTACGCGTGGGTCTGCTCGGTCGCGCGGGTCCTCACGAGGCTCCTCGATCACTGGTCGAGCGCGAGCGCGAGTCGTCGGGCGTCCGCCCGTCCGGACGAGGCGGACGCCTCGAGGGCGGCTCTTCCGCGCTCCGACGATACGAAGCGACGCTACGCCCGCGCTTGTCTCGAGACGAGCGCTCTCGTCTGTTGGCTCGAGAGCAACGAGTCCGCCGAGACGGCGGATCCTCGAGGTCTGCCGGACTTTGTCAGGAGAAGTCTCGAGAGCCTGATCGTCGTCACGAGCAGGCAATCGCTGGTCAATACTTTCGTGTTGACGCCCCCCCTCGCTTGGAAGCACGGCTGGAACGCGACGGGTTCAGGACCGAGCGGGTGTCAGCTGCCTCTGGTCTCGATCGAGTCGAATCTTCTCCGGGATGTCGAGATTCTCCAGCAGTTCGTGTTTCGGGTGAGCCTGCTCGGTTGGACCTCGAGGCTCCAGTTCGAGGAAATGTGGATGGCCCTGCTGAGCGTTCTGAGCGTATCGCCGAACGAGGAGAACGATCCGTCCGAGGAGGCGGTCACGAGTCGAGCGAGCGGGCTCGCGGTTCAAGCGATCACGCGCCTCCTCGCGCAAACGCTCGTACTCCCGTCTCCCGGGAATCCCTGCAACGGCGCGGCCATTCGTCATCCCCGGGATCCGCAGCTCGCCCTGCACAAGAGGAGCTCCCGGCGGTTGCTCCGCGTCCAGAATATTATAACTTCCAAGTACGAGGAGGCTGCTCTCGCCGGTGGGAACGCCGCCGGAAGAGGAGGAACGACGCCGGGCTCCGCCGCGAGGCTCGAGCATCTCTTCGATCGCGGCAACATCGAGAGAGACCCGAGCACCGATCAGCGGTTCACCTACGCTCAACTCTCGATAGCGTATCTCTGGTCGATGTGTTCGCTGCACGGGGACAAACTGAGCACCTCGGTCATCGCTCTCAAGAATCTCCGGGATCGTGCCCTCGAGAACGCGAGACTCGATCTTGGCTCGTGTTTGCGCTTTCTCATCGAACTGTACACCCGGTGGATGACGCCCGGTGCCGATACACCGCCGCGATTGCTCAACGAGGTCGCAAAGTCCCTCCTCGCGATCTCCGAACTATTCGTCGAGAGGGCTCACTTTCAATGGATGCTCGATACCTGCTCGGAGATCTCGAGGTCTCACACCGTTGAGAATGAAATTCTCCATCATTATCTCGTAGTGGCCATTTGCAAAGCGGCGGCTGTTCTCGCTCCTCTCGTAAGCGCCGTCGATACTTTTCTCTCGACGGAGTCTCCCCGACGACGGCGACGACGAGCGGCGTCGTCGTCGTCGAGGAGACCGCGTCGAACGCACTTTTTTTTTCTTTCAGGACGTCGAGACGTTGGAGAAGGTCAAGCGCTCGATCGATCTCAGTCTGAAATCGAGTTTCTTACCGGCTCGTATAACGGCCTTGCACGGTATGCTGTATCTTCTCCAAAGCGCAATACTGGCCAATTGCGAGGAAACGATGAACGTCGTTCATCCACTCGCGATAAAGTACATTCAGAAGCACATCGAGGTTCAAGAGGAGAACGGGTGAGTCGGTTTTTGGTGAGCGTTTCACCGGAGATTGCTAATTCCTCGCGTGAAAATTAAAGGGTGCTCGGCCAGAGCGAGGAACATCAGCGGACGATGTGGGCGTTGGTCTTCTTTCTTCTGGAGCACGCCGAGGACACTCCGCCGGAGGCGGAGGCGCCCGCGGTTCTCGAACTCGCGCTGAACCTAGTCACGTTGCCAAATATTTCAACGGATCTTCACCGAACCTTTATGCAGGTACGACGAATCGTCGACGAATCGTCGACGAGTCGTCTTCGGTTAACGAGTTTACGGTGAAAAACTAAAATTCAGGGTCTGGAGAGATTGATCGCGACGCGGAGCGTGGTAGGACGAGTCGCCGAGCAAATAGTCAAAGTTGCGATCGAACGTCTCCGACAGGCGAGTCCGTTGCTCGCGTTGCCGGCCCTTCAGTTGCTCGTAACGTGCATGTACACCGAGTCGGCCGAGAGATTCAATCGTCCCGGGACCGAGGAACCCCTTCCCGACGTTGAACCCGAGGCTCTCGTACGAACGATCGAGAGAACCTCCTCGATCTTCGATCGGATAAAGCGCGGCTGTCCCGCCGAGGTTCGAGTGCTCTGCGCCGTTCTTTCCGAACTTCTCGCTGACTTTTTTCCACCCTCGGATATCCTTACGAAAGTCATCGGTGAGTTTCTCTCCCCGCAACAACCGCATCAGAGACTCTTGTCGGCCGTTGTCTTCAAGGTAAGAAAGATCGGTGGGCTCTCGGGCTGCCACCCGACGAAACTCAGCCGTATCGTGAATCTCGCTTCAGGTCTGCGAACGCGTCGCTTGCAACGGAGCCCAACTCGAGCTCCTGCAGGATTGGATCGTGTTCAGTCTGCCGAATTTCATTCGGAGTCTACCGCTGGCCGTGTCGACCTGGTGCCTCTCGTGTTTCTTCATCAGCGCCTCGACCAATCCCTGGTTGAGAGCTCTGTATCCTTTTGCGCGGTCTCTCGCCGAAACCGGCCGACTCGTCTCACGATGCTTCATCGCCGCCGTGTGTTTGCCGAATTTTTGAAACGCGACCCTCCTCAACCGATCGATCAGATTTCCTCACGTTCAATCGAGAATCGGAAGGTACGAGTACGAGGACAAAAAGATTCTGTGCATCGCGGCGTCCGATTTCTACCGCAGGGTGAGAATCGTTCTTTTTCAATACCGATTCAACCTCCGCTATCGGTGAAAAAATGGTGCCTCGAGAGAGGTTTCCGGATGGTTGGCCGCGTCGATTGAACCGTGTATTTTTCGTGGACGCGCGTGCGCGCGTTCCTACAGCTGTCGAGCGAGAGTCAGAGGCAGGCGTTCGTCGAGGGATTCGAGGCTGCGTCAAAGGAGCTTGGAACTCCGTTCACCGATATACTCGCCTCTTTCTAGAGAAGAATCCTTCGCGATCGCTCGATGCGCTCCCAGAGAGATTACCAGGATCGACGACGACGACGACGACGACGACGACGACGACGACGGCGACGACGACGAGACGAGGAGGAGGAGGAGGAGAGGCGGAAGGGAGCGAAATACGCGCTTGGACCAAGTTGCGCGTGTCTCCCTCGTGCAACTGTATCTATGTATATGTATGTAACGTTTCATCGATCGTCCGTGGGTGTTGACGAACGATCGGATCGAGACTCGGTTGCGACGCCAACGTCTCGAAAGAAAAATAAACGATAAAGTATTTTTCAATTATTCGCGAGTCTTTTTACCACGGTTTATCGTTTATCTCGTAGTTGGCGTTGATCCGCGCGGTCGCGCGTCGACGCCTCAATACTTGGTCGCCTCGTCGATTCGTTGGACAGCGATTTTCCTCGTCCTCGAACGATTCCTCTTCCTCTTTCGTATCCCGACTCTGTACCAGAAGAGGCGGAGGGTCAGGTAGTAGAATATCTCGATGAAGGATATAACGCTGGCCCCGAGGAACAAACCCGCCGCACCGCCAACGGACGCTGCTCGCGTCGGTCAACGAAAACGAGAGAGACCTTCCGTTAACGAACGCGCGACCCGATCAACGACGAGAACTCGGATCGCCGGAAGCTTACCCAGAAAGTCAGCAAAACCGAAGAGGAGCTCCCGATGTATCAATTCGACCGGAAAATCAATGTGATAATTGATGAACGCGTCCGTTGGCGATCCTTCCTTCCTGCGAGCGTTACACGGGGACGAAAATTCACAAATGGCTTCCGAGTTCGTCCCGGAAGGAACCAACGGGCTCCAAACGGAGCGAAGGAAGAAAGGAAGAAAAGAAACGAAAGAACGGGAAAAAGCGGAACTCACAGTTCCGCGTCGCTGTCGATCTCGTTCTCGTAGAGGGCCGTGTCGCAGTTCGGCAGGCACAGGCACCTCTTTCCCACGGTGCTGTGGACGTTAACGATTTCCGGTCGATGCCTGCCAACGCAGATCAGCTGCTGGACGTTGCAAACCGGGACTCCGGCTGCAACGATAAGAGAAGAACGGCACGGGTAAAAAAGGAAAGGACCGGTCTCGGCGGTAAGCCGAGAGCGGAGAGCAGCGGCGGGAGGGTGCTCACGCATGGGTCTCGCGAAATGCGGATAGCACCCGCAGAGTTCGCGTATCAATTCGAATTTGCATTCCTTGGCGCACATGAATTGACTGTAGACGGGCCACGTCTCGAGATCGCCCTCGTCCGACTGCCGGCAATTTCGTTGCTTCACCGACAGGGCCTTCACCTGGAGCGACGTTTTTATCTCCTTCGGCGCTATACCGATCGTAATGTGGTGCCTCTGACCGATCAAGATTGCCGGTTTTTCAGGATCCGGAGTCTCGGTCGGATGGAAAGTGCTCATCTGTCGAGGCGAATCGGAGCGTGAATAACCGGAGGCGGCGTTCGGTGCAGCCGGGGCAACGCGAATTTTGAAACAACAGGGGAGGAACGAGGACTCGCCATAACGGAATCGGTGAGGATGTTCATGGTTTCGACGTGATCTCGTTCCGCGTACGTGTACACCCGAAGTTGATTCGGCGGGGGGACTACGGTCCAGTTGTTCTCCCTCCAGTACCTACGGAGACGAAAAATAATCCGACGCGACGAATTCGAAGGGGAACGAACGGAAAAGGGAGGGTCGTTGGATCGTCGTCTCGACTGACTCGTAAGAGGAATAATCGCTGACGTATGAGAAGAACAGGAGGCAAAAGCCCTTCTCGGTGACGATCCAAATTCTCGAGTTCTGCTCGGGGCTGTCGGTGACAACGTCGCGCTTCAAATCCCAGAGTACGCTCAGCCACTCGGACGAGGGTACGCCGCTATACCGGGGGGTCGACTCGTAATCGGCGTAAGAGGATTCCGCGAGGAACCGGAAGAACGCTCTCGCCTCCTCGGTGTCCTCGATACCGTGGCTGCAAAACACGAGACGAGGCTCGTCGGGGGAGAGGCGCTCTCGCGTCGCTCTCGCGTCGCTCTCGCGTCGCTCTCGCGTCGCTCTCGCGTCGCTCTTTCAACGCTTACCGTTTGAAAACACTCGGGAATTTGTCCTCGTCGTATTTGCGAACGGGGCAGACGAGGACCGAGGGCGCGGTGATCGTGAAATTTCTGTAGTCGTTGTCTATCACCAGTATGACCGCGGCGTTTTGATAGCGCTGCCAGAAATTAATCGACAGCAGGATCAGGCAGATCAGAGCTCCGAGGATGAACAGAACGGCCAGTATTCTTCGGGAATTCCGGCAGCGTTCGATCGAAACGTCATTTTACACTTTTCATCGGCGCGAATCGAGAGGAGAACGCGAAAGAACGCGAAAGAACGCAAAATCTTGCCTCTCGAGGGGATGACGATGAGGGGCGGTCAAGTGGTTGAAGCCGTGAATCGTCGAGGAGCCAGCGAAATCGACGAAGTACTTGCCCATGTCCGACTTGGCACGGACCTTGTCCATACCGATCAGAGGTATCGACTTCCAGGCCCTCGGTTTCTCGAGGACTATTCTCTCGTCGCCCACGAACTCGTTGATCCAACGTTGATCCTCCAGTTCTTTCGGATACATCCGGATCTCGTTTTTGACGCTCCTCTTTTCGGGCCGCCGACTCTTCGAGCCTGACTCGGTCGCGCTCGCGGATTCGTCGCTCCTCTTTCCTTCTTCCATCGGTTCGTTCGTTGCCCGCGAAACGTCGACTCCTCCCGTTCCGTCCGGTGCGAGATCTCGTTCGAGGTCCGCCGAGCGACTGACCACCGGACTCGGGGAGTGAAAACGAAAGAGGGAAAAAAAAAAAAAAAACAAAAGTATCGCGTCGCGTTTGAATTCCGCATCGAATGAATAATTGAGCGATCGAGGGTGGCGGCGGCGGCGATACTCGCGCGGCTCGTGAATTCCGATTTCCGCGGCTCGATAAACCGCGCGCGACGATCTCGCTCTCGTCGTTCGTCCTCCCCGCTCGTTCGCGTCTCGCTCGACCCCCTTCGTCTTTCGTTCTCTTTCGGGCGGTTCTCGAATTTGCCGATGACTCGTCTCGAAAAATTCGAGCGAGCCTGCCCGGGAGCCGGCGACTCTCGCAACGAGATCACGCGAGTCGAACGAATCGGAGGAGAAAATTTGTCGGGGCAGCGAGGGCGAGGGGTGGCTCGCGCGGGATCGATGGCTGTCCGGAAACGCGTACGCGCGTACCAGTAAAATCGCGAGGGTTCCCGCGAGCGTTCCCGCGAGCGGGAACAACGGGGAAGGAAGGGAGGAAGCGCGGCTGGAAAGTCGGATCGTTCGGAGCGACCGCGAAAGAATCGAGTCGGGCCGGCGAGCTCGCGAGTTCGCTCGCGCCTTTCATCGTCGCTCGCTTGTTTCTTCGCTGCTCTTTCGTCGTACTTCGGTAATACGGATTTGACAGGGCGGCGGGGGGCTGATAGAGATTTTCGCAGCAGCAGCAGCGGCGGCGGCGGCGAAATCGTTCGCGCCGCCCCCTCCTCTTCCGTTTTTTTTTTTC